>OZ005736.1:276168783-276251283 GCA_963930755.1 Eudasyphora cyanicolor | reverse complement strand
CACTGACAATCATAATTTAGTGCTACACCAGTTTTTGTGGTACACATTTTGGAGCTTTATTACCCTAATATTTTAAAAAAATGTATATCACTGAAAAGTTATTTCTCCAGAGAAGTGCCGAAATGTATTCTCAAAAGCTGTAATACATTTTTTTATTTTATTTTTTAACAAAATCTTTCTGTATAATCATTATATAGTTTTATGAGAATTTTTGTGGTACACTTTTTGGTCATTTCTTGTCCCAAAATTTTAATAAAATGTTTATTATTAGGAAGCTATTAATTCAAAGAAGTGCCAAAATATGTTGTCAAACGCTGTAGTGATGTTTCTATTTCATATTCATAGGCTTCAACTATAATCATCATTTCTGGCTATAAACATTTTGTGGAACACTTTTTGGGCCTTTTTTACCCTAAAATTTTTATCAAATGTATATCATTGGAAAGCAATTTCTCCACAGAAGTGCCGAAGTGCATTCTCAAAAGCTTAATTAAATATTTTATTTTCATTTTTATCCAAATCTTTCTATAATCATTATATGGTTTTATGAGAATTTTTGTGGTAGAATTTTTGGGTCTTTATTGTTCGAAAATTAAAATCAAATGTAGATTTCTAGAAAGCTGATTCCCCAAAAACAAGCACAAATGTAGTTTCAAAGGCTGTGATAATTTTTTTATTTAAATTTTCATCGGATTTAACTATAATCATCATTTGGGGCCACAAACATTTTGTGGTACACTTTTTGTACATCTCTTGCCCTAAAGTTGTAATCAAAGGTATATCATTGGAAAGCTACATCTTCAAAGAAGTGCTGAAATATAAGCTCTAATAACTGAGATAATTTTTTATTTAATTCTCACCATATTTCATTATAATCCTTATTTAAAGCCACAAGAATTTTTGTGGTACACTTTTTGGATCTTTGTAGTTCCAAAATTGAAATCAAATGTATATCCCTAAAAAGCCATTTCTTCAAAGAAGTGCAGAAATGTATTTTCAAAAGCTGTAAACATTTGTTGTGTTAATTATCATCAGATTTAGTAATAATCATTATTTAAGTCTACAAAAATTCTTGTGGTACACTTTTTGCCTTTCTATGGACCTAAAATTTTAATAAAATGTACATCACTGGAAATCTATTTCTCCTAAGAAGAGCAGAAAAAGAATACTTAAAAGCTGTGATAATGATTTGATTTTAATGTTCATCAGTTTAAGTTGTAATCATTATTTATGACAACAAGAATTTTTGTGGTACACTTTTTGGGACTTTATTAAACTAAAATTTTATTCAAATCTATATCAATGGAAAGCTGTTTGTCCAAAGAAGTGCCGAAATATGAACTCAAAAAGCTCTGATAATTTCTTTATTCCCATTTTCATCATTTCTAGTTATAATCATCATTTATGATTACAAGCATTTTTGTGGTACACCTTTTGGTCCCAGAATTGAAATCAAACATATATCAGTGGAAAGCTATTTCTCTATTTCTTTAAAGAAGTGCTGAAATAGAAACTCTAATAGCTGTGATAAATTTTTTATTTAATTCTCACCATATTTCGTTATAATCCTTATTTAAAGCCACAAACATTTTTGTGGTACACTTTTTGAATCTTTAAAGTTCCGAAATTTAAATCAAATGTATATCACTGGAAAGCTATATCTCCAAAGAAGTGCAGAAATGTATTTTCAAAAGCTGTGATAATTTTTTTATTTGATTTTTCATTAGATCTAGTTATAATCATCATTTATGGCTAAAATATTTTTTGTGGTACACATTTTAGGACTTTTTTGCCATAAATGTGTAATCAAATGAATATCAGTGGAGAGATATTTTTTCAAAGAAGTGCCGAAATGTAAATACAAAAAGCTGTGATAATTTTTTATTTTCAATTTAAGCAAATTCATATATAATCATCAATTAGTGCTACACCAATTTTAGTGGTACAGTTATTGGATCTTTATTGTCCTAAAATTGTAATCAATTGTATAAATTGGAATCAAACGTAAATCAGTAGAATGCTATTTATTCAAAGAAGTGCAGAAAAGGTAATCTCAAAAGCTTTGATCATTTTATTATATCCATTTTCATTAGTTTCAGTTAAAATCATAATTTATTTTTGGTGGTTTGAGTGTTTAGTACCCCAAAATAATTATCAAAAGTGGAAAGCTATTTTTCCAAAGAAGTGCAGAACTGTATTCTTAAAAGCTGTAATATTTTTTATTTCATTTCATTTCCAGCACCTCCATTTATAAAAATACTAATTTCTTTGTATTTTTGTGGTACACTTTTAGGATCTTTGCTGTTCCAAAATTGAAATCAATCGTGTATCAGTGTTAAGCTATTTCTTCAAAAAAGTGTCGAAATATATTTCCAAAGGTTGTGATAATTTTTTATTATTTTAATTTTCATCAAATCTGCTGATAATCATCATTCAGGGCTACAAGAATATTGTGGTACACTTTATGGATCTTTATTGTCCTAAAATTTTTATCAAACATATATCACAAGAAACCATTTTCTCCAAAGAAGTGCAGAAAGCTACACAAAAGCTATGATACATATCGTATTTTAATTTTCACCAGATTTATTTATAATAATTCTTAGAGCTACAAACAAGTTTGTGGTACACTTTTAGAACCTTTAAAGCCTTATAATAGAAACAAAATTGATAACAATAAAAAGCTCTTCATCCAAACAAGTGCAGTATCTATCATATTTTTAATTTATAAAATTTGGTTTTTAACGGAAGTCCTATTCTATCCTATTTCGATGGAGAATGTAGAAGAGCTCATAATTAAAAGTAAAAAAATCGTAACTGGTTTTTTTTTGTAGTTCTGCTATATTTTTAAGCTACATTTCATAAACTACAAGGATTTTTGTGGTATACTTTTAGAACGCAAAATATCCTAAAATTTGAACAAAATTTATATCAATGAAAATTTATTGATCTGAAGAAGTGACGAATCATCATATTTTTAATTTGTAAAATGTAGATTTCTATCAATTTGATAAACTTTTTTAACAGAGAGTTAAAAGACCTTTTCAAGGGAAATCCTTTCCTATTATTATTGAGAATATAGAAAAGCTCATATATGAAAGTCTTAATTGTTTTTAGTAGTTTAGCTTTACGTATTTATAAGCCTTATTTCAAAGCTACATGGATTTTTGTGGTACACTTTTAGAAACTTTAATGTTCTACACTTTTAACAAAATATATACCAATAGAAAGCTCTCGGTCCAATGAAGTGCAGAAACATATATTTTAATTTATAAAATTAAAAATTGCCTACAATTTGATAGGTAATATATGTATATAAAAGCTTAATATTTGAAAGTGAAAAAGACATTGTATTGACTCAATTCTGAGAATTTAAAACTTTTAAACATCACGTGTTGGCGTTTTTATGATTTCTCTGATAATTTTCATAGCCTATTTCTAGCTTCTAGTAAAATTAGATTTTTTTTGAAAACTTTGTTTTTTGTAGTTAAAACTGAACTATATATAAAAACAAAAATAATTTACAAATGTTGTAAAAACTGTTTTCATTCTTCATCATAAATAAATAGAAATGCTAAGATAAGATAACTTTTGAAACAAAAGAACAACGAAGGGAACTGTTTTATTTTGTGATAGACATTAAAGCATAGTTAGTTCTTTGTCTTTGCGGTCTAGAGAAGGAGAGAGAATAGAGTTAAATGCTCTGCAGAACACATTGATAATTATTTTTTATACTTTTTTCTTTTTCTTTTCAATAGCCAATTGTTTTAAGTTCTTGGAAAAATATAGGCAATAAAATATGAATTTATTGCCAAGAAAACAAATACATACAAAGAATTATTAGAAAAAAATCATCTAATAATTTTATAATTTTTGGAAATATGTATAATATTTTAAGGGCATTTTTTTAAGTGTACATTTACAGATGTAGAAGGCTTCTTTCTTTAAATCCTTTCTCATGCTGCTGATGGACTCTGTATAACATCTAAATTTCTATTTGAAGTGCAATGACAAAGTTTTTTATGAACTTTACAAATAATAACATATTGTTTACAAAACAAATAAACCATTGAAGAAGAATGTATCTTTGAGTTATTGCCAAGAATATTTTGAATAGAGCAGAATAGGTCTCACAAATCAATACATTTAAACATCTATTCAAGGAAATTTCCAAAGGACCTGCATGCACTTTCAATACAAGTGAATTCAGGGTCTTTGGAAAGTTCCTTGATTAAATTTTTAAAAGTATTGTGTTGTGAAAAGTTTTTGTTTAACTTTGTATAGAGGTAAACAATCCATTTACAGGGAATTTTAATAATATCATTTATACGAGCATATTTTTTAATTCAAGGGCAGATTATTAAAGGTATTAAGTGTTAATTGCCCCAGTCTAGATTATTCTTAAAATGCAATCAAACATGAAACCTACTGTGAAAATAAAATAATTAAAAGTAATCGATAATGTAAACCAGTAAGGAAAGGCTAAAGTCGGGCGGGGCCGACTATTTAATACCCTACACCACTCTCGTTATATTGAATAACTCTGAAATATAAATTTTGTAATTCATGTATAAATTGTTTTTTCTAAATTTCAAAACGATTGGATGTAAAATACAGCTTCTATAGAACTAAAGGGCCAAATCGGACGAAACATATATATGGGAGCTATAGCTAAATCTTAACCGATTTTCTTCAAATTCGGTAGTGTTGGTCCATGGATCAAGAAACTCTACCATTCTAAATTTCAAAATGATTGGATGTAAAATACAGCTTCTATAGAACTAAAGGGCCAAATCGGACGAAACATATATATGGGAGCTATAGCTAAATCTTAACCGATTTTCTTCAAATTCGGCAATGTTAGTCCATGGATCAAGAAACTCTACCATTCTAAATTTCAAAACGATTGGATGTAAAATACAGCTTCTATAGAACTAAAGATCCAAATCGGACGAAACATATATATGGGAGCTATATCTAAATCTGAACCGATTTCAACCAAATTCAATAGGGATCTTTAGAGCTGCGAAATACTCTAAACTGCAAAATTTCAGAACGATCGGAGTGAAATTGCGACCTGTAGTCGACGAACAACTTTACATGGACGGACGGACGGACAGACATCGACTCAAATCGACTCAGCTAGTGATTCTGAGTCGATCGGTATACTTTAAGGTGCGTCTAGCTGTGTTATTTTCAGGTGTTACAAACATCTGCCGTGAAACAAACTTATAATACCCTGTACCACAGTGTGGTGTAGGGTATACAAATTATATGAAAACTGGAGGCAGGGGGCGAGGTCAAAGTTCAGAAAAATTGATTTTTTTCCTCTGTAATGTTTTTTGAAGTTTATTTTAATGCTACAAATCATAAGAAATTGAAAATAGAAAATTTGGGGTTTTAAAGGATTTTCCGTGCACTTTTGAAAAAAAAAATTTATTTTGTCTTAAACAATTTATTTCGGTCACTTTTCCCGGAAAAATAAATATAAATTGCGATATCGCAGAATCGATAATTTTTTTTCTTAAATTTTTTATAAAAAATTGTTCATATGTACTCTACCGATGCTGTAAATTTTGGAGTGGGCCCGACTTTGATTCATAAGTTACATTATAAATCTGAAAATCTTCACCAAATCAATATCAAATAGTGTGAAGGGTCCTTAACTATTAGATTACACCGCCTACACATCGCAGATATAATGGCTTGTAGAGGTTCCCACAACGATTGACATTTGTTTTGGCTACATACCTACGTATGTACATATAGAATGCGAGTATTATCTATGTAAATAGCGAACTATAATCTTTTTTTATGACAAATCACGTCAATATATGCCAAATTTCCTGGAATACTCCTCTTCAAGTATTGGATGATAAGCTTTACATAGGTCCGATTAAGTGAATCCCCCCACATGGTTTCATATGTTTTTTTTCGCAATTTATGTTACGTTTCCCTCTATATCTTTTTCTCCCTCTCTCTCTCTCTCTGTAATCATTTACTTACTGCATTGAACGAAAACGCTGCAAATTCGGCTTAAATTTATCCTCTTCCCCCAAATTATTGAGACCCTTGGGAGGTAACTCTATCATTGAGATGCGTTTGAATTTCTTTTCCGAACCACTGCCATTATGCGCTTTCGATCTCAGCGGAGTACTGGTGTATTGAGCGTTATGTGCGCCGGTCATCGCTGATTCCGGTGATAAAAATTGATTATTTATTTTCGAATTTCTCATATTTGCTATGGGCTGGGTATCCTCGTCGTATTCACCGGCCGTCGTCGAATCATCCAGTTCCACTTCACTTATATAATTATTGAATATATAATTCTCAAAGGAGTCTACATCCTCGGCATTGCGCGGCTGAAACACACTTTTGGCACTCTCCACAAGACTTGTCAAAGTGTCGTAAACCATATTTGACACATATGTATGAAAAAAACCAGACTTGAAGACAACAGTTGACTTGAAATGTCAAAAATTCAGAAACAAAACAAAAACCAAACTTCCGTGTTTCTGTCAGATTTAAATAAATTCAAATTACACTTGAAGAAATAAATGTTATTTACAATTTTCTATTTTTTCATTTATTTCATATTTTTTTTTAAATTCACTTTAATCAATTTTTCCCCCGATTTAGCTTTAAAATTGCATTTTATTTCATTCAAGCCATTTTTAACGATTTATGTTTATCTATTATTCATTTATGCACCTCTATGCGTTTTGGTATGGAGTGCAAGCGTGCGGGCGGGCGTTTTAATATGGGTTGATTTTTTGTCTTCCACGAATTTAGGTTAACCGCCGGCGTTAGAGTACCGGACCGTACCGTGTTTTGTGATTGTTATTCGTCAACTGAAATTTCATTATTGGGAGTTGACTCTCGTTGGCTTTTATTTGATATTCATTGTCGTTGTTGTCGTCCGTTCTCGTTGTTGTAGTTGTTGTCGGTCATCAGTTATTATTCTCACCGTTTTTTTCCGACCCGTTAAAAACAAATACGGCACAGTGTTTGGATACCAAACAAATGCAATTGTAGATAAGATCTAATTTTTTTAAGGAATTTTTGCGAAAACAATTTAATGTTTTAATATTATTATACATAATTCAAATATGGATATCTATTTTGAAAAATTAAAAATTAAAAAATTAAAAATTAAAAATTAAAAATTAAAAATTAAAAATTAAAAATTAAAAATTAAAAATTAAAAATTAAAAATTAAAAATTAAAAATTAAAAATTAAAAATTAAAAATTAAAAATTAAAAATTAAAAATTAAAAATTAAAAATTAAAAATTAAAAATTAAAAATTAAAAATTAAAAATTAAAAATTAAAAATTAAAAATTAAAAATTAAAAATTAAAAATTAAAAATTAAAAATTAAAAATTAAAAATTAAAAATTAAAAATTAAAAATTAAAAATTAAAAATTAAAAATTAAAAATTAAAAATTAAAAATTAAAAATTAAAAATTAAAAATTAAAAATTAAAAATTAAAAATTAAAAATTAAAAATTAAAAATTAAAAATTAAAAATTAAAAATTAAAAATTAAAAATTAAAAATTAAAAATTAAAAATTAAAAATTAAAAATTAAAAATTAAAAATTAAAAATTAAAAATTAAAAATTAAAAATTAAAAATTAAAAATTAAAAATTAAAAATTAAAAATTAAAAATTAAAAATTAAAAATTAAAAATTAAAAATTAAAAATTAAAAATTAAAAATTAAAAATTAAAAATTAAAAATTAAAAATTAAAAATTAAAAATTAAAAATTAAAAATTAAAAATTAAAAATTAAAAATTAAAAATTAAAAATTAAAAATTAAAAATTAAAAATTAAAAATTAAAAATTAAAAATTAAAAATTAAAAATTAAAAAAACTTAAGAAAAAATTTCTAAATGAAAAAATTAAGACATCGCTATAATTTATTTTATAAAATTGAGAAAAAAATGTTTGTTGGCTTTACGAAATTTTCAATTGCTCCTAAACGGCTGAAACAATTTTTACAAAGTTTTTTTTTAATAAATTTGTAAATTTTTTTTCGAACTGTTTTTTTTAAATGCTTTAATTTAAAAAAATCATATGTTAAAAAACAGAAGAACAATTTCAAAAATTGTCAGATCTGCGTTAGTATTTCTTTCAAACCTTTATAGTGTATACGAGTATTCTGTGTAAATTTGGAAAAAAATAGAAGGGGTAGCAATTTTTTTTAAATTAAAGTTTTAAAAATATATCGAAACAAAATATGTATATCGAAAAAATTTAATTTATTTTTAAAAAATAATTCAATATAAAACGGCTCTTTGTGTTCTCTTTCAAACGACGTTAACTTTGTAAAAATCGGTTCTGCGATGTCTTATTTATCCATTTAGCAACATTTTAGGCAAAAATAAATTTCATAGGTTAATATTATAAATTCTGACCCTATAATAAAATAAAATAAATAAAATAAAATAGAATAAAATAAAATAAAATAAAATAAAATAAAATAAAATAAAATAAAATAAAATAAAATAAAATAAAATAAAATAAAATAAAATAAAATAAAATAAAATAAAATAAAATAAAATAAAATAAAATAAAATAAAATAAAATAAAATAAAATAAAATAAAATAAAATAAAATAAAATAAAATAAAATAAAATAAAATAAAATAAAATAAAATAACAAAATAAAATAAAATAAAATAAAATAAAATAAAATAAAATAAAATAAAATAAAATAAAATAAAATAAAATAAAATAAAATAAAATAAAATAAAATAAATTAAAATAAAATAAAATAAAATAAAATAAAATAAAATAAAATAAAATAAAATAAAATAAAATAAAATAAAATAAAATAAAATAAAATAAAATAAAATAAAATAAAATAAAATAAAATAAAATAAAATAAAATAAAATAAAATAAAATAAAATAAAATAAAATAAAATAAAATAAAATAAAATAAAATAAAATAAAATAAAATAAAATAAAATAAAATAAAATAAAATAAAATAAAATAAAATAAAATAAAATAAAATAAAATAAAATAAAATAAAATAAAATAAAATAAAATAAAATAAAATAAAATAAAATAAAATAAAATAAAATAAAATAAAATAAAATAAAATGTTGTTTGTTTGTTTGTTTTATTTGCTATCAATACTACAAAGTTTATAAAATATTAAAATATTTACAAAGTTTTGAGTTTTTACCATTAAGATATTACAACAAATAGCTACGTTTATTGATTAATTATTAACTTATTAAGATAGAACATAATTCATAGGGGAAAAAGATAGTAAAAAACCTATATATATTATCACAAAATAGAAGTAATAAGAAGTTTTAAAAACAACAACTATTTATATCTATAAAATCATTATAGAGTAAAATAGCTATTGTTAAACCAAACTTCTCAGATGAGCGTAGGTTGACCTTCTGCATTTGTCATTAAATGTCAGCGTCAAGTCATTTATAATGTTATGGATCATTTTCTGTTTGGATCGTCTGTGGAGTTCTCCAGTGGGAAACCTTAGAGGTAAATTGTAAATAATTTTGAGGTTTTTGTTTTGAATTATTTGCATTTTCTTTTTATAGGTTTTTGCACAATCTTTCCAGATTTGACAGCCATATGTAAGAACTGGTCTAATGCATAGATTGTACAATAATATCTTGTTCTTGGTATTTAATTTTGATTTTCTGTTTAATAACGGATATAATGTTCGACCACACCTTGTTGCCTTTAGACATGCTCCTTCTAGATGATCCTTAAAAGTTAGTTTTTGATCAAGGATGATTCCAAGATATTTAATGGATTTTGACAATGGAATTTCTCTTCTCTGTGCCATCAGTTTCCGTGAAGGAATTCTTCTAGGAGATTTGTTGAAGGGAAATATAATAGCTTGGGATTTTTCGTTATTTATTTTTATTTTCCATTTGGAATAATATTTGTCAGCAAAAAGCAATGCTTTCTGCATTTTCTTAACAATTGCATTTGAGACTTTTCCATGGCAGACGAATGCGCTATCATCAGCATAGAATGCTACCTCATTTCCAACAGGAGGCTTAAAGTCAGAAATATAAATCGAGTATAATAATGGAGAAAGAACTGATCCCTGAGGAACTCCAGCAGGTATACTTTTTGCGGCCGATTTCTCTCCATCTATGTCTACAACAAACTTTCTATCAGTTAGAAAATTTTTAATAAGCTTTATTAAATACACTGGGCAGTTAATTTTGTGGAGCTTGTATAAGAGTCCATTATGCCAGATGGAATCAAATGCCTTTTCAATATCTAGGAAGAGTATACCTGTGGATAACCTTCTGTTCTTATTTGACTTTATCATATTAACTACTCTTTTAACCTGATGAGTTGTGGAGTGTTGCGCCCTAAATCCGTATTGACAACTGTGGATTAGATTATTTTCTTCGACATAGGATTGAAGTCTATGGAAGATTATTTTTTCAAAAATTTTATCTAATGAAGATAAAAGACTGATTGGGCGATAACTAGTATGGTATTGTTTCCAAACAAACTTCCTTCATAAGAGCTGTGAATTCGTCAACGGATTTATCAATGTTTTGGATTGATAAATCCGTATTAAAAGTCGCCGAAGAATTTAATTTGGAATCCAGAAAACTTTTGAATCTATCCCAATTGGCGTTCTGGAAATCAGGATACATTTTTAGGCGTTGAAGTACATTTTGGTTTATGGAAAAGGTTATTGGAAGATGATCCGAGTGCAAAGAATTCGGATGAGTTTCAAGGTCCGAAAAGGGCAATGACGAATTTGAAAGCAGAAGGTCAATTGTCGCTGACTGTCTGAAAGAGATATTCTGAGGGAATCTAGTAGGGCTAGGTGGAAAATATATGTAATACTTAGAATAGTTTTGATGATTATATAGTATAGTTCCCGCTGAGTCTGACTTTGAACAGTTCCAGCTGGTGTGATGGGCATTGAAGTCTCCGGTTATGAAATAGTCACCTTCTAAGGACGTAAGTAATTCAATATCGTGGAGAAAGTCTTGTGTGTAACGTGGACAGTATGCAGATATGAATTTTACACAGAAGTTGCAGAATTCAACAGATAAGCATTTATTTTCGATAATTTTTGTGGGAATCGAGTTTTCAACTTTATGTTTGATGACAGATCTTATGACTATAGCCACGCCTCCGCCGTGAGAGATCCTATCATTTCTATAAACCTTAAAACCTGGAATTGAGAGTTTGTGGTTTGGTTTTAAGAATGTTTCGTTTAATAGTATAACGTCTATAGCGTTGAGCTTGATGAATCGCTGAAGTTCCACTTGTTGCGCTAGAGTTGTAATGCCTTGACAGTTCCAGTACATTACTTGAAGACAGTTTGATGATTGGTTATACTGCATACTTTAACATGGTCATAATGACATTAAGTTGTTCCATTTTTGATCTGCATTTACGAAGATCTGAAAGTGCTCCAGTAAATATTTGGAACAATTCGTCGATTGAGAACAAGTCTCCAGTATTGGTGTTTTGCTGAGTATGGCATTGAAGAGTGTTCGCATAACTACTTCCGGGTTGTCTACGGGCAAAAGGAACGAAAGACTCTGATCTGCTGAAGTGAGGGAAATCACCAGGATTTTCTTCAAAAACTTCGTAAATGCGTTGATTCTGCATTTTTGTTTTGTTTGTTAGTTTTTGACGAATAGACAAGTATTCCTTACGGCAAGGACAGCGAGGGTCATCTGCTTTATGGCCAGTGTTTTTCAAATTCTTTTTAATGCAGTTAAAGCATTTGTATGCTGCGGGACTTCCTTGTGTCGTCTTGTTTATTTGACAGTTGGCGAAATCGTGATCTCCACCGCAGGCAATACAAATATTTTTACGGAAGCAGTTTCTTGCTCCATGGCCGTACATCGCGCACTTTGTGCATTGGGTTGGACCTTTGTTTCCTTTTATAGGCTTTCTCCAGTAGACGACGATGCTACACAGACGTTTTATTTTTAGGACTTGGGATTTGGAGTTTATCGACCGATCAAACTCTAACATGTATAATGCGTCGTTTATAGAAGAGCGAGAAGTAGTAATTTCCTTTATGTTAACTACGTTTATATTGTATGCGTTTTTAAGCTCGTCTTTAATTTCATTAATTTCTGTTCTAGGAAGACCATAAAGAACTAGTTTGAACATCTTAGTATCTCTACATTCATACGTATAGAACGTATACTTTGCTTCCTTAAGCTTATTTTTCGCTTGCTCAAAAAGAGCCAACGAGGGTGAAATTATTTTAGTACCAATAGACATTCTTTTAAACTCGAATGAAGTACCAATAAGCTTGTATACAGAATGAAAATTGTATGCAGCGTCAACAACGATGGGAGGAACTACAACTTTGAACTCCCTGACTTCTTCTTCTTCATCTCCTTCACTGTAGGTGCCGTCTTCATCAATGGATCGTAAAGCGTCAAACCGGTTTTCATTGGTTTTGTATTTTTCTTTTGGTGCTCTGCCCGCTAACTTCTTTCTTTTTAGAGTGTTCATTGCAGAATTGTTTGTTTAGTAAAACAAAAACAAAACAAGACTGAGAAAACTTAAATTTTTTGCACAAATTATGTTAGTTATGTTGTTGTTGTTTTTGTAAACGAATTTTTGCACTTGACACAATAGAAAAAACACGTCTGCTCACGATGGGTAAACAAAAGAGACTGAATAAAATAAAATAAAATAAAATAAAATAAAATAAAATAAAATAAAATAAAATAAAATAAAATAAAATAAAATAAAATAAAATAAAATAAAATAAAATAAAATAAAATAAAATAAAATAAAATAAAATAAAATAAAATAAAATAAAATAAAATAAAATAAAATAAAATAAAATAAAATAAAATAAAATAAAATAAAATAAAATAAAATAAAATAAAATAAAATAAAATAAAATAAAATAAAATAAAATAAAATAAAATAAAATAAAATAAAATAAAATAAAATAAAATAAAATAAAATAAAATAAAATAAAATAAAATAAAATAAAATAAAATAAAATAAAATAAAATAAAATAAAATAAAATAAAATAAAATAAAATAAAATAAAATAAAATAAAATAAAATAAAATAAAATAAAATAAAATAAAATAAAATAAAATAAAATAAAATAAAATAAAATAAAATAAAATAAAATAAAATAAAATAAAATAAAATAAAATAAAATAAAATAAAATAAAATAAAATAAAATAAAATAAAATAAAATAAAATAAAATAAAATAAAATAAAATAAAATAAAATAAAATAAAATAAAATAAAATAAAATAAAATAAAATAAAATAAAATAAAATAAAATAAAATAAAATAAAATAAAATAAAATAAAATAAAATAAAATAAAATGAAATAAAATAAAATAAAATAAAATAAAATAAAATAAAATAAAATAAAATAAAATAAAATAAAATAAAATAAAATAAAATAAAATAAAATAAAATAAAATAAAATAAAATAAAATAAAATAAAATAAAATAAAATAAAATAAAATAAAATAAAATAAAATAAAATAAAATAAAATAAAATAAAATAAAATAAAATAAAATAAAATAAAATAAAATAAAAGATTAAACATATCTCTTTTTTTTGTTTTGGTAAACGTAACACTGTGTCACACGCTCCAGGTTTCATGATTTGTTTTTCTGTTACTGGTGTTGTGTTTTATAGTTTCGTGAGTATATTTTCAGTCTTATCGCGGACGCGTTATCAGACACAACAAAAGAACACACACATAATTTAGCTGGTATAAAGTGTATTAAATAACATAAATTGGAGAACGAGAAAACCGATACAAATAATGCAAAAAAGATTCGTATTCAAAATAGACTACACGATTTTGTCCTATTTAATTTTGGGGCAGAAAAAAACAAAAAAATTAGGAAGCCCCACAAATGACTGCCCTTGACATTGCCTCACAAAAAGGACACTATGTTTGGCTCTCTTTTTAGGGGGATTTGAAAGAAGAGAGAGATAGAAAATATTACCTTTATTTTGATTACAAAGAGAAGTATATGAGTTTTAGGGGGTAATTAGAGAAGGGCAAACCCGGACAGCTGGTCTCTGGCTAGCAAATGTATTGAACTTGGTAAAAAAGGAACAGAAAGTGACTAATAGTCTAAAATAATAATATTTTATTATGGAAAATAAGAAATTAATAAGCAATGATATAAACTAAATATTGAATACATTTTTAAGGAATTAGGATATTAGCGAAAACTAGGTGAAGCATTGAAGCAAGAAGATTCATAGAAAAAGTTTCTTCAAACTTCACATGAATTATTATACCTAAGAGTAAAAACTAAGATTATACATATATACAAAAAGAAATATAAATATGAGCTATCTTTAAGCGATCTACGGCTGTATTAAGCAAACGTAAGCCTAAATTTGCCCTAGCGTAACTAATCAGCTGATCCATACTGTCTTATCAAAATCAATACAAACATTTTGGCCATTCGAAGCGTTAAGTAAATGTAATGGAAGAAC
The DNA here is from genome assembly GCA_963930755.1 of Eudasyphora cyanicolor. Taxonomy (NCBI): domain Eukaryota; kingdom Metazoa; phylum Arthropoda; class Insecta; order Diptera; family Muscidae; genus Eudasyphora; species Eudasyphora cyanicolor. Next base: position 276,236,797 of record OZ005736.1, on the reverse strand, counting down.
CTGATGAAATTTTGGTTTGAGCGGTACGATTACGAGATTGGGCAATCAGCTGATTACAAAATAAGGTTATGATAAAATCAGTAAAAAATGAAAAATCAGAAATAAAAAAATTGAAAATAAGAAAATATCTAATGCAAAATAAAATTAATTTGGTTTCGATGGGTTTTGTGAATTTCTGAGTCCTAGTTTGGCTTCGCGAGGTAACGTTATGGCTTCGTTTGTCAAACTCAAACGTTCCCACTACATAAGCCACACTAATCACACTTGCATATAAAACAACCCTGTCTTTCAAACGCTATTGTGAATGATAGCTTATTACAATTGTAAAAGAAAAAAAATGTGATAATACATATTCAGTTATCTTATGGAAGTCATTATTACACAGCAGTCATTGACCAAAAAGTTTAAAAATAAATAAAAACAAACAGAAATTATAAACTAACAAATTTCCAGACAAAAAGTTTCCCACCGTTAAATATGGTCCTTCGAGCAGGTCAAGAACTAGACACTGAAAGTTCTACAGTCCATAAATATTCATATGTACATATAGTCTACCCTTAATGGGTTAATTTACCACTTGTTTTACTAACCGATTGTAAATTAGTTGTTGAAATCCTTCAGCAGCAATTATAAATATTTTACAACTGTTTGCAAACTTCGAACCTCAAATGACAGAGCAGTTGAATCAAATAGAAGACAAGGGAAAAAGTAAACAAAGAAGAAGAAAAAACAAAACAAGTACATTTCAAAATAAAATAAATGCCAGTAAAGCCAATAAACAATGAACTTTACTTGTGGGAAAGTAGTCAATATTTAAATTTTCTTAAAGAAAAAATTAACTTTTCAACAAGAGAAGTCAACAATGATAAAATTTTCTCACATAAAATTTATCAACGATAAAATTTTCATAAAGAAAACTTATAAACTATGTATGAACTTTCATCAAAGAAAAATCATCAACGATGAACTTTTCCATAAGAAAAGTCATCAACCATGAACTTTTCTAGAAGAAAACTCATCAACGATAAACCTTTCTGGAAGAAAAGTCATCAACGATGAAATTTTTTTAAAGAAAACTCATCAACTATTAACTTTTCTTAAAGAAAACTCATCAACCATGAACTTTTCTAGAAGAAAACTCATCAACGTAAACCTTTCTAGAAGAAAAGTCATCAACGATTCAATTTTCAAGAAGAAGATTCATCAACGATGAAATTTTCTAGAAGAAAAGTCATCAACGATGAAATTTTCTAGAAAAAGTCATCAACAATGAACTTTTCTATAAGAAAAGTCATCAACGATGAACTTTTCTAGAAGAAAAGTCATCAACGATGAACTTTTCTAGATGAAACTGCATCAACGATGAACTTTTCTAGAAGAAAAGTCATCAACGATGAACTTTTCTAGAAGAAAAGTCATCAACGATAAAATTTTCTAGAAGAAAAGTCATCAACAATGAACTTTTCTATAAGAAAATGCATCAACGATGAACTTTTGTAGAAAAAATGCATCAACGATGAACTTTTGTAGAAGAAAAGTTTTCAAAGATGAACTTTTCTTAAAGAATACTCATCAACGATGAACTGTTCTTAAAGAAAAGTCATCAACGATGAACTGTTCTTAAAGAAAAGTCATCAACGATGAACTTTTCTAGAAGAAAAGTCATCAACGATGAACTTTTCTAGAAGAAAAGTCATCAACGATGAACTTTTCTTGAAGATAAGTCATCAACGATGAACTTCTCTAGAAGAAAAGTCATCAACGATGAACTTTTCTAGAAGAAAAGTCATCAACGATGAACTTTTCTAGAAGAAACGTCATAACGATGAACTTTTCTAGAAGAAACGTCATCAACGATGAACTTTTCTAGAAGAAAAGTCATCAACGATGAACTCTTCTAGAAGAAAAGTCATCAACGATGAACTTTTCTAGAAGAAAAGTCATCAACGATGAACTTTTCTTGAAGAAAAGTCATCAACTATTAACTTTTCTTGAAGAAAAGTCATCAACGATGAACTTTTATAGAAGAAAAGTCATCAACTATGATCTTTTCTAGAAGAAAAGTCATCAACTATAAACTTTTCTATAAGAAAAGTCATCAACGATGAACTTTTCTAAAAGAAAAGTCATCAACGATGAACTTTTCTAAAAGAAAAGTCATCAACGATGAACTTTTCTAAAAGAAAAGTCATCAACGATGAACTTTTCTAAAAGAAAAGTCATCAACGATGAACTTTTCTAAAAGAAAAGTCATCAACGATGAACTTTTCTAGAAGAAAAGTCATCAACGATGTGGCTTATGGCTGTCACGAATAGACGTCATTATCTTGTTTATGGTTTTGATTACCGATAATTACTTGTTTACATTCATGTATATCGGAAAGAAAACATCTCACACGTGACCTATGATATGTAATCCTTAACCTTTCAAACTTCATTATAGCTCATTTTATTTAATTTTCACAATCTATATTCAATGATTTTTAGAGCATGTTAAACATGACTACTGTCCCCCTATCATTCATTTATTCCAAATGACTCATATTTTTAGTGATAAACTCTAGAGTAAATAAACCTAAATGTTTTACGATTCCGATTATTTCGTATAGATTCTATAAATTACATAAAGCCAAAATGAAAATAATCATTTATTGTACGTCATACTCTATTTGGTATAATTCCACAAGTAATGGTCAGATATGGATCGCATAGCCAATACAAGAACCAATAACAAGACTCAGTTACAATACCCAATGGATATAATTTCTTGAATATTTAAAGTAGATAGATTACCACGACATGTGACAAATATTTGTTTGGCCTTTTCTTTATAATATTTTTGTTTATTTTGGGTGAGGAGTTTATCTCTAATAAATCTTTTATTGGATTAAACCAAAATAAATGTTCAATGATATCGGAGGCAATATTGTGTATTTTATATTTCGAAAAAAATCCGTCATTTAGAGCGACATATGTTATTGCTCAAGTACCTCTCAGACGGTTTATAATTTTAAACTAAAAACACCTGCATTTTATCACATATATGTTAGAGTTTCGGCTACGGTAAGCTTGATGGTCTTATATATTATTATTATCGCCTTACCATGATGGCAGCTAAAGAAATAACTTAATGTAGCAAAATAAGGTATCACTGTTTGGTGTGATAGAAAACAAATAAAAGAAATATTAGAAAATGAACTTTTCCTAAGGAAAAGTCATCAACTATAATCTTTTCTGTAAGAAAGGTCTTCCACAATGACATTTTCTATAATACATGTCGCCACCGATGACATTTTCTATAAGAAAAGTCATCAACGATGACATTTTCTATAAGAAAAGTCATCAACGATGACAATTTCTATAAGAAAAGTCATCAACGATGACATTTTCAAAAAGAAAAGTCATCAACGATGACATTTTCAATAAGAAAAGTCATCAACGATGGCATTTTCAATAAGAAAAGTCATCAACGATGACATTTTCTCTAAGAAAACTTATCAACGATGACATTTTCTATAAGAAAAGTCATCAACGATGACAATTTCTATAAGAAAAGTCATCAAAGATGACATTTTCAAAAAGAAAAGTCATCAACGATGACATTTTCAATAAGAAAAGTCATCAACGATGGCATTTTCAATAAGAAAAGTCATCAACGATGACATTTTCTCTAAGAAAACTTATCAACGATGACATTTTCTATAAGAAAAGTCATCAACGATGAACTTCTCTAGAAGAAAAGTCATCAACGATGAACTTTTCTAGAAGAAAAGTCATCAACGATGAACTTTTCTAGAAGAAAAGTCTTTAACGATGAACTTTTCTAGAAGAAAAGTCATCAACGATGAACTTTTCTAGAAGAAAAGTCATCAACGATGAACTTTTCTAGAAGAAAATTCGTCAACGATGAACTTTTCTGGAAGAAAGTCATCAACGATGCACTTTTCTAGAAGAAAAGTCATCAACGATGCACTTTTCTAGAAGAAAAGTCATCAACGATGAACTTTTCTAGAAGAAAAGTCATCAACGATGATCTTTTCTAGAAGAAACGTCATCAACGATGAACTTATCTAGAAGAAAAGTCATCAATGATGACATTTTCCATAAGAAAAGTCATCAACGATGACATTTTCTATAAGAAAAGTCATCAACGATGAACTTTTCTAGAAGAAAAGTCATCAACGATGAACTTTTCTAGAAGAAACGTCATCAACGATGAACTTTTCTAGAAGAAAAGTCATCAACGATGAACTTTTCTAGAAGAAAAGTCATCAACGATGAACTTTTCTAGAAGAAAAGTCATCAACAATGTCATTTTCTGTAAGAAAAGTCATCAACGATGACATTTTCTATGAGAAAATTCATCAACGATGATATTTTCTATAAGAAAAGTCATTAACGATGAACTTTTCTAACAGAAAAGTCATCGACGATGAACTTTTCTAGCAGAAAAATCATCAACGATGAACTTTTCTAGCAGAAAAGTCATCAACGATGAACTTTTTTAGAAGAGAAGTCATCAACGATATACTTTTCTTGAAGAAAAGTCATCAACGATGAACATATAGAAAAGGTTGATGACTTTTCTTCTACAAAAGTTCATCGTTTATGATTTTTCTTTTAAAACAGTTCATCTTTGATGATTTTTCTTCTAGAAAATTCCATCGTTGATGACTTTTCTTTTAGAAAAGTTCATCGTTGATGACTTTTCTTTTAGAAAGGTTCATCGTTGATGACTTTTCATTTAGAAAAGTTCATCGTTGATGACTTTTCATTTAGAAAAGTTCATCGTTGATGACTTTTCTTTTACAAAAGTTCATCGTTAATGACTTTTCTTTTAGATAAGTTCATCGTTAATGGCTTTTCTTTTAGAAAAGTTCATCGTCGATGACTTTTCTTTTAGAAAAGTTCATCGTTGATGACATTTCTTTTAGAAAAGTTCATCGTTGATGAGTTTTCTTCTTCGTTGATGAGTTTTCATCATTTAGAAAAGTTCATCGTTGATGACTTTTCATTTAGAAAAGTTCATCGTTGATGGCTTTACATTTAGAAAAGTTCATCGTTGATGACTTTTCTTTTAGAAAAGTTCTTCGTTTATGACTTTTATTTTAGAAAAGTCCACTGTTGATGACTTTTCGTTTAGAAAAGTTCATCGTTGATGACTTTTCCGCTAGAAAATTTCATCGTTGATGTCTTTTCTTTTAGAAAAGTTCTTCGTTGATGGCTTTTCTTTTAGAAAAGTTAATTGTTGATGACTTTTCTTTTAGAAAAGTTCATTGTTGATGACTTTTATTTTAGAAGATTGCATCACTGATGACTTTTCTTTCAGAAAAGTTCTTCGTTGAAGACTTTTCTTTTAGAAAAGTTCTTCGTTTATGGGGTTTCTTTTAGGAAAGTTTATTGTTTATGACTTTTCTTTAAGAACTTTGAACTTTTCTTATTTGAATATTTATTTTCTATCATTTGAAAATATTACACCCTTTCCCTCAGCCAATGTGCCCTCCTATTCTCTGCAGCTGTTGGCTGTAGGGTATTTTTTATTATCTATCACGCAAAAAAATATAAAAAATATGATAAGCTTCTTTCGTTTTCATGGAAATTTAACAGGTGTGCAAAATATTCGAAGTACAGTAGGGGTAACGCACCCACCGCAGTTGTTCAAAGATTGGCCAATAATTAAATGATTATGGAAGGGTTGCTAAGAGGAGGGATTCTCTCGTTTTTTTGTGATAGGCAAAACTTAAAATTTTTTTATTACCATTTCGATTTATTAGTTCTTAGTACAGGTCATAAATGAAGTGTTTGTTGTGATAAAAATGAACAAAAAAAAAATAAGTGAATTATTTGTGGATTTATTATTGGTTTTTGTAAAGTAGTTTAGGCCGTCTACATCATTGCCATTTAAATTGGAAAAAAAGAAATGTTATTGAAATAATCTTTATTTAACAAAATTTTAATTTTCTATGAAATTTCCAAAAATAAATTATTTAGTAAAAGAATTTTTTCAACAACTTTTACAGAATTATTTTGGTGTAATATTTTGTTATTTAATAATTGCTTACCCCATGCCAATTTCCCACACTGTAAGTATCCCTTTGGCTAGTGGATGACTACGAGTATGTGGTATGAGAAGCTACTCTCTGTGATTTTGTTTCGCTTTTTATATTTTTTTAATGAAATAATCATTCGGTAACTGTGATGAATCTCATGTACTTGAGATCATCTATGGCATCATGCATTTTGCCTTTGGACCTTTATGACAAACAAAATGATGAATAAATTTTTCATTTTTTAAATATGATCTAATATTTGTAGTGATGGTTAGAAAGTTAGAATATTTGAATTATTACTAGGCTGTATCGATAGATGGGAGACTAAAAGTACCGCCCAAAAATTACAAGTTTATTTTTCCTAAAACCACCTTGAAATATTACTACAAATATTTAATCTTATTTTATTTTTCTGCTGGGTCTACCCCCAACCTAATCTGTTTATCCTCTCCTCTTCGAATAGATGTTATCTTTGTTTTCTTAGAAATATGTAGATATCTAGAAAAGCGTAACACTAGTTTCTCATTTGCCAATTGAATACACCAAAATCGCAATAAAACGAAAAGCAGAATTCGACTATGTTTAGATTTCCCCCCAAAAAAAAATATATTTGATTTTTCTGTCCAAAAAATGCATTAAATTTCGTGAGATTTCTTCACAACATTATTGTTGGCTGTTAATATTCCTGGCAGACTTTTATTGTGGGAGAAAATACAAACAAAGTTTTGAAACGAAATGGAAAATATATTGAATTGTTTACGCAGAAGTAAATCTAGAGAAAATGTGTTTACACTAAACCTAACACACAAAAAAATTGAAATAATTTGTTGTTTTTTTTGGTATGTATATATTTTGAAATAGACAAAATATAACAGGTGTGTCTAGTTTGTAGTTTTTTAAGCTAAAAATCAAAAAACAAAAATTGACAGAAAAAATTTAAATGAATTTAAAAAAAAAAAAGAAATATAAAAAAAATTTGCAATTTTGAAGGGCCTCACATTCATTAGAATAGTGAACAAATCATTTTCTGTTAATAAAACAATTCCAAATTGTCGTTCTAAGCAAGTGCTGACAAAAGCGCTTCCTGGTAATGCCTTTCAATTTACATTGTTACAAGTGAAAACATAATTCTTTCATTAATAAAATGAAGAAATAATGCTTCTGATGCAAGATTTTCAATTTTGGGTCAAATGAAGTGATAACACTTGGTAATTTGCAAATTTTCGACCCATTAAAGTGAGAAAAATCTCTTCATAGTAAGGACTTTAATGAAAATTTCCATAAAATGCTTTTATTTAATTATTTTAATAAGAAAAATGCTAAAATTTTTAATTTTGTAAAGTGACGAAATAAGCGCTTCCTGGTATTGTCTTCTATTTCAGCAATAAAAACTCACTTTAATGGTATTATTTTCATTAAAATAGCGAACAATTCATTTTCTGTAAACAAAAAATGCACAATTGTCGTTCTGAGCAAGTGCTGACGAAAGCGCTTCCAGGTAATGACTTCCAATTTACATTGTTATAAGTGAAAATCATGAAAATTAAAATCATTCTTTCATTAATAAAATGAAGAAATAATGCTTCTGAAGCAAGATTTTCAATTTTGGGTCAAAGGAAATGATAACAAATGGTAATTTGCAAATTTTCGACTCATTAAAGTGAGGAAAAATCTCTTCATATTAAAGACTTTAATGAAAATTTCCATAAAATGCTTTTATTTCATTATTTTAGTAAGAAACATGCTAAAATTTCTTATTTTGTAAAGTGACGAAAAAAGCGCTTCCTGGTATTGTCTTCCATTTCAAAGTGACGAAATAAGCGCTTCCTGGTATTGTCTTCTATTTCAGCAATTAAAACTCACTTGAATGGTATTATTTTCTTTGGAATAGCTAACAAATAATTTGCTGTAAAAAAATTCTAAATTGTTGTTCTAAGCAAGTGCTGACAAAAGCGCTTCCAGGTAATGACTTGCAATTTACATTGTACCAAGTGAAATTCATGAAAATGAAAATTATTCTTTTATTAACAAAATTAAGAAATAATGCTTCAGAAGCAAGATTTTCAATTTTGTGTCAAAGGAAGTGATAAAAATTGGTAATTTGCAAATTTTCGACCCATTGAAGTGAGGAAAATTCTCTTCTTAGTAAAGACTTTAATGAAAATTTCCATAAAATGTCTTTATTTAATTATTTTAACAAGAAAAATGCAAAAATTTCTTATTTTGTAAAGTGACGAAAAAAGTGCTTCCTGGTATTGGCTTCTATTTCACCAATAAAAACTCATTTTCGAGATATTATTTTCATTAGAATATCGAACACATCATTTGCTGTAAAAAAAGATTTCTAAATTGTTGTTCTAAGCAAGTGCTGACGAAAGCGCTTCCAGGTAATGACTTAAAATTTACTATGTTACAAGTGAAAATCATGAAAATAAAAATTATTCTTTCATTAACAAAATTAAGAAATAATGCTTCAGAAGCAAGATTTTCCATTTTGGGTCAAAGAAAGTGATAACAATTGGTAATTTGCAAATTTTCGACCCATTAAAGTGAGGAAAAATCTCTTCGAAGTAAAGAGTTTAATGAAAATTTTCATAAAATGACTTTATTTAATTATTTTAATAAGAAAAATGCTAAAAATTTCTTATTTTGTAAAGTGGCGAAAATAGCGCTTCCTGGTATTGTCTTCTATTTTAGCAACAAAAACTCACTTTAATGGTATTATTTTCTTTGGAATAGCTAACAAATCATTTGCTGTAAAAAAATTCTAAATTATTGGTCTAAGCAAGTGCTGATGAAAGCGCTTCCAGGTAATGACTTCCAATTTACAATGTTAGAAGTGAAAATCATGAAAATGAAAATCATTCATTCATTAATAAAATGAAGAAATAATGCTTCTGCAGCAATATTTTCAATTTTGGTTGAAAGGAAGAGATAATAATTGGTAATTTGCAAATTTTCGAACCATTAAAGTGAAGAAAATTCTCTTCTTAGTAAAGACTTTAATGGAAATTTTCATAAAATGCATTTATTTAATTATTTTAGTAAGAAAAATTCTAAAATTTTTTATTTTGTAAAGTGACGAAAAAAGCGCTTCCTGGTATTGCCTTCTATTTCAGCAATTAAAACTCACTTTAATGGTATTATTTTCTTTGGAATAGCTAACAAATCATTTGCTGTAAAAAATTCTAAATTGTTGTTCTAAGCAAGTGCTGACGAAAGCGCTTCCAGGTAATGACTTCCAATTTAATTTGTTACAACAGAAAATTATGAAAATGAAAATCATTCTTTCATTAATAAAATGAAGAAATAATGCTTCTGAAGCAAGATTTTCAATTTTGGGTCAAAGGAAGAGATAACAATTGGTAATTTGCAAATTTTCGTCTCATTAAAGTGAAGAAAAATCTCTTCATAGTAAAGTCTTTAATAAAAATTTTCATAAAATGTCTTTATTTAATTATTTTAGTGAGAAAAATGCTAAAATTTCTTATTTTGTAAAGTGACGAAAATAGCGCTTCCTGGTAATGCCTTTCTTTTTACTAACAAAAATTCGCTTTATAAGCATTTCTTTCTTTGGAATACTGAATAAATAATATTTAGTTACGAAAAAATCAAAAAATTTTGTTCGAAGCAAGTGCTGAGGAAAGCGCTTCCGGGTATTGGCTTCTATTTCACTGATAAAAACTCACCTTAAAATGATTTTGTTCAATAAAATAATGACAAAATGATTCAGTCTGAGCAAAAAATCCAAAATTGTTGTTCTGAGCAAGTGCTGACGAAAGCGCTTCCTGGTAATGCCTTCCGCTTTGCAAAGTTATAATAGAATAAACTCATTCCTGCGTTAGTAAAATGAAGAAATTATGACTCGGAAGAAAAATTTTAGAAATTTGGTCAAAGAAAGTGACAATTTACTGAAAATTCGTACAAAATTTGCAAATTTGTCACCTTTCGAAGTGTTGGAAAATTGCTTCCTGCTAAAAGCTTCAATGTTTCCAGTGTAAATTCGTCAAAAATTCGTCAAAAATAATACTTTGTAAAGTGGCGAAAAAAGTGCTTCCTGGTATTGTCTTCCATTTCACCAATAAAAACTCACATTCAATGTATGATTTTCATTAAAACATTGAAAGATAATTCTTTTGGAATACAAAAAATTCTCAAAATGTCGTTCTGGACAAGTGCTGACTAAAGCGCTTCTAGGTAATGCTTTTGATTTTTCTTTTTTTTCGAAATATTACAATTAAGTGTTTCTTAAGCCAAATGACACACACTTACCTTGCACTTGAATATTCACTAGACGTTGCACAACCTATCGACGTGGTTTCTGTGGATTCCGCTATCGATAGCTGATGCTGGAGGACGCTTCGCTTCGTCACTTGTGGTGGACTTGAAGATGTTGTCGTATCCTTGTCGTAAGATGTGGCGGTATTTAGACACTGAACACTTTGAGCTTCAGTGTGAGTTTGCAATGGGGCCATGGACGACGAGCCAAGTGAGTCTGTGGGCAACTGAGCAAGTGTACTAACGCTGCTGGTTGATCTGCAATGTAGAGAAATGAAATAAATTAGTTGGTAATTATAAAAAAATATATGATGATTAACAAAGAAAGTAGCCTTAGTATTTTATTCATAAAATTTAGGATTTTTTTGCAATATTTCTTTTCCAACTGTAGATAAGTTATTTATTTTTTTTAAGTTAATTGAGTAATATGGACTAAACTAGTTTTTTACAAAAATTTTAATATTATTTTCCTAATGAAAAATAGTGAAGCACAGGTGATTATTTATTATTTCTAGCCAATGTTCCAATTTTTGTAGAAATTCTGTTTAGCCTTTTTGGATCACATGATTTTGGTTTTCTTTTATTTACATTTCTTTAATTCTGATCGCATCTATATATTAACTTTATTACAAAAAAATGCTTTTATTCACAAAATATAAACAACATTTCAGTTTAAATGATAGCCAAACATTTAAAAGTCTTTTGCGAAAATGTTTATCTTTTCAAAATATAAATCTGATGTTAAACCAAAATGGAAACAATCAGTTGTTTAGAAAAAAATTAGGTTAGCTGCCAAAGCAAAATATATTTAAGTAAATAATTGTTTCAAATATTTTTTTCTTTTCAAAACCATTATGACCTATTTGGCGTAAACATCATAAAGTGTCAGATTTCTATAATGTCTTTCTTTGTCTATTTTCCGAACTGGTCTTTATTTAAGTTATTTAAGTTTTTGGTTCACTCAAATCATTCTCTGTCATAGTTTCCTCAAAAACAAAATAAAAACGATTTTCGAATTAAAGCAGATTTAGTGTCTGTGCGAATCGGTATTTTTTCGTTTGACATTTTGATTAATGAGTTTTATTTTTGGGTATTCCCCCGCCAGACCACCAGCCGAGACTCGTACTCGTATGTGTAATGGGGAAAAATTTCCACAAATTTCTTTTACTTAATCTTTCGATTTAAAATCGTAGATATATGTACATACACATCCATATATTTGAAATTTTTCTATTTGTTTGTTTATGTGTCAAGTGAGAAACATTTTAAGGCAATTTTAAATAAAGGAAAAATTAAATTTCTTGAAATTATGGATTTCGCATGAAATTGTTAAAGTTATTTCAGTACCAAAAACTCATATTGTATCTGTAAATTGTATTCCAGCCACCTAAAAAAGAGATGACTAAATATTTGACTTAAAATGACTCACGAAACAAGTATCTTGGCAGATGACATTTGGCAAATAGAGAATGAATGATTATCTTATAAAACATTAAATTAAAATTTTGAAAAAAGACTGAGTTACCTTTTGATATTTATTTACCTCTTAAGTAAGGTACACATTTTGCAAATAATAATTTCTTTGAATTTTTTCTATATTGTCCAATTTGAATGCTGTTAACTAACCAAACTGGCTGCCTACTAAGGAGTAGATCACCCTACAAGTCGTCCACTAAACAGTAGATTACCCTACAAGTCGTCCACTAAGGAGTAGATAACCAAACTAATCGTCTACTAAGGAGTTGATAGCCCAACTGTCCCCCTACAAAGGTTTAGATAACCCAATTCTTCATATGCTAAGCAGTAAATAAACAACAATACCGCCTACTAAGTAGTATAAAACCCAGCTAGTCGTCTACTGAGGAGTATATCACCCAACTTCTACTAGGGAGTAGATAACCCAACTGCCCCCCTACTAAGGAGTAGATAACTCAAATGTCACCCTACTAAGGTGTAGATAACACAACTATCCCTCTACTATATAACCCAACTAGTCGTCTAAAATAAAGTGTGGAAACCAATTTGTCCAAATAGTAAGAAGTAGATAACCAAGCTAGTCGTTTACTAAGTAATAGATAACCCAACTGTCCCACTACTAAGAAGTTGATAACCCATCTAGTCGTCTACTAAGAAGTAGCTAACCCAACAGACGTCTAATAAGAATTAGTCAAGCCAACTGGCCGCCTACTATGGAGTATATAACCCAACCAGTCATCTACCAAGGTGTAGATAACTATTAAAAGGTAGATAAACCAACTGTATGTCCACTAAGGAGTAGATAACCCTAATGTATCTCCAGTGAGGAGAATAAAACTCAATTTGTCGTCAACTAAGTCGTGGATAACTCAACTAACCTTCACCTAAGGAGTAGTTAACCCAACTGGCTGACTAATAAGTAGTATATAGCCCAACTAGGCGTTTAATGAGGAGTAAATAACCCAACTAGTCGTCTACTATGGAGTAGATAACCCAATTGGCTACCGTCGCGTCTAAAAGATATATGACCCAAATGTATCTCCACTAAGGAGTAGATAACAAAAGTGTTCCTATTAACTTTTAATAAGTAACTGACCGGCTACTAAGAAGTTTATAACTGAACTAGTCATCTACTAAGGAGTAGATAGCCCAACTGTCCCTTTACTAGGAAGTATATAATTAAACTAGTCGGCTACTGAGAATAAGATAACCTAACTGACTGTATACTAAGGAGTAGATAACTCAACTGGTCGTTTAATAAGGAGTAGATAATCCGTCTGGCCGCCTACTAAAGTGTAGATAACACAATTAGTCGTTTACAAAGGTGTAGATAACCTAAATGGCACCTACTAAAAGGTAGATAACACAACTGGCCGCCTACAAAGAAGTATATAACTCAACTGGTCGTTTAATAAGGAGTAGATAATCCGTCTGGCCGCCTACTAAAGAGTAGATAACACAATTAGTCGTTTACAAAGGTGTAGATAACCTAAATGGCACCTACTAAAAGGTAGATAACACAACTGGCCGCCTACAAAGAAGTATATAACCCAACTAGTCGTCTACTAAGGAATAGATAACCCAACTGGCCGCCTAATAAGGAGTAAATATGCAAACTAGTCGTCTACTACTGAGTAGATAACCAAACTGGGAGCCTAATAAGGAATAGATAAGCAAACTATTCATCTTCTACTGAGTAGATAAGCCAACTGACCACATAGGGAGGAGTAGATAACCAAACTTGTCGTCTTTTTAGTAATAGATAAAATAACTGGCCGCCTAATAAGGTGTAGATAACCAAATTAGTCGTCTTCTTCAGAGTAGATAACCCAACTGACCACCTACGGAGGAGTAGATAACCAAACATGTCGTCTTTTAAGTAGTGGATAAAATAACTGGCCGCATAATAAGGAGTAGATAACCCAACTAGTCGCCTACCAAGGCATAGAGGACTAAACTGCCGCCTACCAAAAGGTAGATAACTAAAATGTATAACCACTACGGAGTAGGTAACACAACTAGTCGCCTACCAAGGTGTAGAGAACTAAACTGACCGCCTACTAAAAGGTAGATAACCAAAATGTATATAGACTACGGAATAGGTAACCCAACTATATCTCCACTGAGGAGAAAAACCCTCAATTTGTCGTCAACTAAGTCGTAGATAAGCCAAGTGGCGCACACCTAAGGAGTAGATAACTTAAGTGGCCACCTGCTAAGGAGTATATAACCTAACTGGCCGCCTACCAAGGAGTAGATAACCCAACTGGCCGCCTACCAAGAAGTAGATAATCCAACTGGCCCTCTACTAAGGAGTAGATAACCCATCTATTCGTCTACTAAGGAGTATATAAACCGACTAGTCGTCTGCTAAATAGTCTACTAAGGAGTATATAACCCAATGGAACACCTACTAAGAGTAGATAACCCAAATAGTCGTTTACAGAGGAGTGTATAACCCAATTGGCCGCCTAATAAGGAGTGGATAAGCAAACTAGTCGTCTACTACTGAGTAGATAACCCAACTGAGCACCTACAGAGGAGTTGATAACCAAACTTGTCGTCTTTTTAGTAGCAGATAAAATAACTGGCCGCCTAATAAGGTGTAGATAAATTAGTCGTCTTCTTCAGAGTAGATAACCAAACTGACCACCTACGGAGGAGTAGATAACCAAACATGTCGTCTTTTAAGTAGTGGATAAAATAACTGGCCGCATAATAAGGAGTAGATAACCCAACTAGTCGCCTACCAAGGTGTAGAGAACTAAACTGACCGCCTAGTAAAAGGTAGATAACCAAAATGTATATCGACTACGGAATAGGTAACCCAACTATATCTCCACTGAGGAGAAAAACCCCAATTTGTCGTCAACTAAGTCGTAGATAACCCAACTGGTGCACACCTAAGGAGTAGATAACTTAACTTGCCACCTGCTAAGGAGTATATAACCTAACTGGCCGCCTACCAAGGAGTAGATAACCCAAATGACCGTCTACAAAGAAGTAGATAATCAAACTGGCCCTCTACTAAGGAGTAAATAACCCATATATTCGTCTTCTAAGGAGGAGATAAACAAACAAGTCGTCTACGAAATAGTAGATAACGTAATTGACCGTCTACTACGGAGTAGATAATCCAACTAGTCGTTAAGTGAGGAGTAGATTAACCCAATTGACCGCCTACTAAGGAGTAGATAACCAAACTAGTCGTCTACTAAGAAATAGATAACCCAACTGGCCGCCTAATAAGGTGTAGATAACCAAATTAGTCGTCTATTACAGAGTAGATAACCCACCTGATCGCCTACGGTGGTGCAGATAACCAAATTAGTCGTCTTCTACAGAGTAGATAACCCAAATGACCACCTACGGAGGATTAGATAACCCAACTAGCCGCCTACTATTGATTAAATAATCCAATTGATAGATAGTAGATAACCCTACTAGTCGTTTACTGAGGTGTAGATAGCCCAATTGACCGCCTATTAAGGATAATCCAATTAGTCATCTATTAAGGAGTATATAACACAACTACTCGTCTATCTGGCCGCTTACTAGAAGTAGATAATCCAATTTGTCCTCACCTACCAATACCGAGTACCTGAGTCTACAAGGAAATTTTGCAATTAATAATTCATTTGTAAAGAAAAAGTATTTGAAATCATTATTAACCTTTTCATCATAGTGTTTCTTATTGATTCAAGGGGACAATTGGATTCCATGGAAGGGGTGGAAAATTCCCCCTCCCAAGAAATGTCCGATTTTCATTTTAAAAAAATGCATTGCATGCTTTTAGGATATTAATTAATAAATTTGGTTGGTAATGAGTTTCTTATCTAACACCCCGCCCCCCCAAAATTATCAAGAGGGTCTGGCATTTTCTTATCAGTGAAAGCGATTTTGACAAAGTATGATATGATTTTCACAAAGTAAGAATTTAATTTTTGAACTCTGTATAAAGGGTATACTTTTGGGCTGGGAATACAGATAAGGGATTTTAAATTGTTTAAATTTATAGTAGAAAAGTTTCTTATAGTTAGTTAAGTGAAACTAGGAATAATTTCCATCGATTTTAGGAAGAACTGAAAAAAAATTGGTTTTAAAATCTACTTATTTTAAAGACTAAGGACGTCTTTGGTGCCATTCTTTCATTTTATGACAACATTAGCTGTTTCAGTGTGAAAATGGCAAAATTGATATTTATTTTTTGTTCTCTTTACGAAACATAAGGCATTTCTTCTTAACTTAAAGGGACATTTTTAAATGTCTAATTACTTTGATAAAAAAAAAATTAAATTTTATATATCCATAAAACGTCCTCCCTTATCCGTTTTTCTATTCCTTCTATCTATATTTTCT
This sequence comes from Eudasyphora cyanicolor, assembly GCA_963930755.1. Lineage (NCBI taxonomy): Eukaryota > Metazoa > Arthropoda > Insecta > Diptera > Muscidae > Eudasyphora > Eudasyphora cyanicolor. Next base: position 276,220,634 of record OZ005736.1, on the reverse strand, counting down.
CATTAGAACATAAAAATAAATCATTGTACTTTTTTTTATACATTTTTTTTTATTATTTTTTTTATCATTCTCCCTCGGATTTTGTTAGAACAATGAGTGTGAATTACACGCAATTATTTGCTTGTTTGTTTAATATTCAATTTATGACATTTCCTCAAATCTCATCAAGGCCTCGAAACATTTCATTGTTAAAAAAAAAAAACAGAACATCATTTAAATATTTGCCCAAGTGCTTTTATTAAAGGGAAGCACTTTTTTGTTTGTGTTTTTCTTTCAAATTGTTAGTTTAGTTCATGAGTTAATGACCTTAATCCAATAGCATTTTTTTTAATTTTTGTTTGCAAATACTGTGTGAAATTATGTATTATATAGTCAGCTTGTCCAACCACCCGCCACAATAAAAACCATTAAATACAATATTTATAATTGTGAGACTGTTTCCGAAATAGCAGAACAACGAGAACATATATTCGCACCATATTTTACAAAATAAATAATGGGGTAATGGAGAGAGAAGTTTATAAATTTTAGGGTGATAGAATTAATATACAAAATTATTTGGTCTGGAAAAGACAAATTGAGAATATTGAAAGAAAATAAAACAACTTTTCCAAAAAATAATAATAAATTTTTTATATATTTTTTTATTCCCACCATTCCTTAATCATTTACTCTTTCTATGTATACCGTTTTCTATAGTCTCACCCCAAATGCCTTTATCAATTAATTTGGCAATTAAGCTCATTCGATGCCTCTTGTGTGGGGGAAACAAAATTGTTTAATAAACATTGTATTAAAAACAGATAAAAAACTAAATTTGTAAATAAACAGCAAATATTCGATTTGATGGGAACAATTTACGAAAAAAGGGTTTACTGGGTTGTATGGAACTGTATCTTTAAGTGCAGAATCACCTCTTTATGTGCAGAATCACTTCTTTATTTGCAGAATCAACTCTTTATGTGCAGAATCACCTTAAAATTATTTTTCAGCATATCTTTGCGACAAAAGCTTTCCTTTGAAAAATAGTTTATTAAAATATTCCCATATTGAAGACCGCTAAAGTGTTCCACAAAAATGCAGATACTAGTGCATTTTTGTAATTTTCAGCACTTTAAAATGAATTTTTTCGTTCAAAAATTATTATTCCGCAAATCTAGAGGAAAAAAGCTGTGCATCGATAGAAATTTGATTAGAATTTTGGAATAACTTAGGCTCCTAAAGTGTACCACAAAAATGCAGGTAGTACAGGTAAGCTTAAGATATAAATTTTTGCTAAATACAATTATTGATCTTAAAATTATTATTCTGCACAGATTTTGGTCAAGAGTTTTCCTTTGAAAAATAATTGATTAAAATATTCGTATATTAAAGACCCCTAAAGTGTACCACAAAAATGCAGGTAAAGTGTACCACATTTTAAAATGTCTTTTATGGTTCAAAAATTATTATTTTGCAAATCTACAGGAAAAGAGCTATACATCGATAGAAATTTGACTAGAATTTTGGAATAACTTAGACTACTAAAGTGTACCACAAAAATGCAGGTAGCACAGGTAAGGTACAGATATCAATTTTTGTTAAATACAATTATTGATCTTAAAATTAATATTCTTCATATCTTTCCGAAAAACGTTTTCCTTTGAAAAATAGTTTATTAAAATATTCGCATATTGAAGACCTCTAAAGTGTACCACAAAAATGCAGGTACTATTGCATTTTTGTAATTTTAAGCATTTTTAAATGAATTTTATCGCTCGAAAATTATTACTCTGCAAATCTAGAGAAAAAGAGCTATGCATCGATAGAAATTTGACTAGAATTTTGGGACAACTTAGACTCCTAAAGTGTACCACAAAAATGCGGGTAGCACAGGTAAGCTATAGATATCAATTTTTGTTAAATACAATTATTGATCTTAAAATTATTATTCGGCATATCTTTGCGACAAAAGCTTTCCTTTGAAAAATAGTTTATTAAAATATTCGTTTATTGAAGACCGCTAAAGTGTACCACAAAAATGCAGTTGCTAATGTAATTTTGTTATTTTCGGAACTTTAAAATGAATTTTATCGCTCGAAAATTATTATTCTGCAAATCTAGAGGAAAAGAGCTATGTCTATCGACATTTGATTAGAATTTTGGAATAACTTAGACTTCTAAAGTGAACCACAAAAATGTAGGTAGCACAGGAAAGCTACAGATATCAATTTTTGTTAAATACAATTATTGATCTTAAAATTATTATTCTGCATAGATTTGGCACAAGAGTTTTCCTTTGAAAAATAATTCATTAAAATATTCGCATATTGAAGACTCCTAAAGTGTACCACAAAAATGCAGGTGCTAGTGTAATTTTGCACAAAAATGCAGTTATCTTAATTGAAGAGTGATTCCAGTTTAGCTTCCACAAGATAGGCGGAAATATTTTCGAGAAATTAAAGTAAACTTCACTAGAAAAAAATTTACATATATTCTAGGGACATTTACAAAATTACTCATGGAGTGATGGGCCAAGGAATACAGTTTTAGAATGACCCAAGGGTTTTATGAAAAAGGGTTTTACGAAAAATTTACTTTATAATTACTTTATGTGAATATTTTTGTGTACGTAATAAATCTTTTGTGGGCATAATTTGAAATTTTGTTCAGAAATTCGAACAAAATTGGATTAGTTTTAAACTTAGTAGATTCAAGATAGATTTTCAAACAAAAAATGCATAATCAAAATTTAAAAATAGCCAAAATCTACGCTAGGCTTTGCAGAACCGCCATCCAAAAATTAGAACAATAGAATTACGTCCTGCCACATGGGTCTGGGTTTCTTTCTTTAATTTTCTATCATAGAAAATTTTAATAAATTGAAAAGAACTATTAAAAAAAATTCTACAAATTTTGTAATAATTTAAAGTGGAAGTCCAAATTGAATAAACGTTTACATAATTGCCATCGAAAATTATGGAAATCGCTATATGGCCTGCCATATGGTTCTGGGGCGGCTATATGGCAGATATATTTCTTTCTTTCACACACATTTTTTAATAAATTCAAAGAAATATTATATAAAAAGTAATCCAAAGATTTTTTGTAATAATTTTGGATTTTGTAATAATTAAATGTGGAAGTCGAAATTGAATTGTCGTCTTTATTTTTCTTCAAATTGGCAATTTAATAATTTAGTGTCACACTCCTATAAGAAAATTACTTACATTAGGATCTCAGCATTTCCCATATTGCTCTAAACGCGGAAAATAATAATTTAGATTTCATTACAAATGAAATCAATGATTTTGTTTAGTTTAAAAAAAAACATAATTTTTTTTTATTATTTTGTTTTTTTTTTTACTAATTTTGACATTTTTTATTTTTGTATTTTTCTAAGTTTGTTGAAGATTTCAAATCTTACACATTTTTTAAAATTTTTTTCTAAATTTTCTCTAATCTCTTGTAATCATGATTATTATTTTTTGTTAATTTTACCACCTAACCGCTCAACTCGCCTTAAAACCACGGAAGCTTTAACCCACAAGCCATTACTGATTCATCGCAAATTTTGCAAATATACAATAACCCCACCATATCCAACCATCCATCCATCTAAAGTAGAAAAAGATACACCAAAAACTGGTATAAAATATAATAACAAATAAAAGATAGAAGATAGAAGAGGAGAAAAAACCGAAGAAATAGAATGGGAGTTTACACAAAACCGCCAAACCTTTGCCAATTTTTGTTTTTTTTTTTTTTAATTTGAGATAACCGTAATTTGAAAGCTGAAACCTGGCACAAAACAATCTGTATGCAAGGCTAGAAAAAAACCTTATAAAAATTGTTTAAAAAATCAGTGTTTAGAGTTAACTGAGAAACAGAGTTAGCCAAGCGAAGAGAGTTAATTCTCGCAAAAATTACGGGAAACAAACAAAGAAGACGGAGTATGAAAATAAAAACAAAATAATAGTTTAATAACAAAAAAAAAAACAAAACAAAACCCCAAAAAACTGAGAGCAGTAATCATTAAATCACGTTTGGCAAACTCTTGACTTTTATGGCCAAAAACGCTAAAATAACTACAAAAACTAATACTACCAAATTAAGCGTGCGAGCGAGCGAACAAAAACAATTTTTGAGAAAATTCCATTAAGCCCAACAAAACTTTTGGATGTGGCCAAAAATTATTTCGAAAACAGAAACTGGGCAACAGGTTAAAACTAATTATGGGCCAGAGGTAATATTTAAAATAAGACTGATTTATTATTACTTAAGTTTTCACACATAAATGCTATAAACCATTTAAATGATTTAAAAATAACTCAAAGGTTAAGTCCATGGTCAAAGTGAATTTTGAAATAATAATAAAGAAATTAAAAAATATATATTTTCTTAATAACTTTATGTATCAAAAAATATAAAATTAGAGAAAACATTAAAAAAATGCTGTAAGAAAAAACAATTAAATGTGGAGTATAAAAAACAGAAGAGGTTTAACTTAATGAACCATTAAATTTGAAACTTAATAATAATAATATAACATAATTAAAAAAAATAATAATAAAAAATTCCAAAGCAAATCTCATTAAATGATCGTTTTCAACAAAAGCATTTTTTCAAAATTATGTTCGAATATTTAAATCACCTACAAACACCTACCTGTTTCTACTTTAGCTTATATCAATAAATTGCTTAAAATTATTTAAAATCCCTTTATTCTAATTGTTTTCCCAAAAAAGTGTTTGAAAAATTAATAGAAAAAAAAAATTGAATTTATTTTTAACTATTTGTGAAAAAATCCTTCTCAAAAACCGATATATAAACTTTCGAACTTATATTCGAAAAGTTTCGAACATTGATTTTTTAAATTTTGTATTGAGGTTTTCTGTGCAAAAAATAATCCTATTAAAAAACTATTTTTTAAACTTTCGAATTCGTGATCGAAAATTTTCGAACTTAGATTTAGGGACAATAATGATGAAAAATCAACGCAGAACCTAATTTTTAAACCAAATCTGACAGAATCTTTCGTATCGAATTTCGAATTTCTACAAATCCAGGTGATGAAACTCATTTCTAGGGTTTCGAACTTACTTTCATATTCAGGTTTTTTTGTACAATAAACAATCCTGTTAAAAAACGAATTTCTAAACTTTAAAACTTATGGACTAAAATGTTCGAATAACGATGCAAAATAATTAGAATTTTTGTTTTTTAACTAATTCTGATAAAATCCATATGAAAAACAAATTTTTAAACTTTCGAACTTATGTTCGAAAATTTTCGAACATTGTTTTTTGGTCAATTTTGTGTTCAGTCTTTGTTGTGCAATCAATAATTCCATTAAATAAAACCAATTTTTAAACTTTCGAACTTAAAATAAATTTTCGAACACAGATTTTTTTAAATATAATGATAAAAAAATTTCTTGAAATATTTATGACCTAAAATTTTCGAATAATACAAAATAATTTGAATTTTTGTTTTTAAACTAATTCTGATAAAATCCATATGAAAAACAAATTTCTGAACTTTCGAACTTATGTTCGAACATTGTTTTTTTTCAATCTTGTGTTCAGACATTGTTGTGCAATCAATAACTCTATTAAAAAACAAATTTTTAAACATTCGAACTAATAATCTAAAATATTCGAACAAAGATTTTTGTAAAAAATAATGATAAAAAAATTTCTTCGCATTTATTTTCCTTCTTTGTTGTACAATCAATAATAATTCCATTAAATAAAACATATTTTGAGACTTTCCAACTTCTAAAGTAAATTTTCGAATATAGATTTTCACAAAAATAATGGTAAAAGAATACAATTTTAACAAATTTTCATAATTAAATATGACAAAATCCTAATAAAAAATCTCACTTTTTTAAAGTTTTCGAACTATTACGTGAACATTTTCAAAAATCCAATCCAATAAAAACTAATTTCTAAATTTTCGAACTTACTATCGTGTTTTGCCCAATAATATTGACAACATCATTAAAATTTATTTTTAACTATTTGTGAAAAAATCCTCCTGAAAAAACCGATATCTAACCTTTCGAACTTATATTCGAAAAGTTTCGAACATTAAAAAACAGATTTTTAAACTTTCGAATTCATGATCGAACATTTTCGAACATGGATTTAGCCACAATAATGATAAAAAACTACGAAGAACTTATTTTTAAACCAAATCTGACAGAATCTTTCGTATCGAATTTCGAATTTCTACACTTTCAAATTTATGACCTAAAATTTCGAATTTTCAACTAATTCTGACAAAATCCATGTGAAAAACAAATTTCTGAACTTTTTGTTTGATAACTTATGTTCGAAAAGTTTCGAATAATGATTTTTGTCAATTTTGTCCTCAGTCTTTGTTGTGCAATCAATAACGCTATTAAAAATTAAATTTTTAAACATTCGAACTTATAACCGAAAATATTTGAACATAGATTTTCGTAAAAAAAATGTCTTCGCGTTTATTTATCTTCTTTGTTGTACAATCAATAGTAATTCCATTAAATAAGACAAATTGTCTAATTTATAAAATAAATTTTCGAACAAAGATTTTCACAAAAATAATGATAAAAAACAATTTTAACAAATTTTTATAATTAAATATGAATAAATCATAATAAAAAAACTCACTTTTTTAAAGTTTCGAACTATTGCTCGAAAATTTTCAAATATCCAATAAAAACTGATTTCTAAATTTTCGAACTTATAGTCGTGTTTTTGCCCAAAAATAATGAAAACATCAATAACATTTATTTTTAACTATTTGTGAAAAATCCCCCTGAAAACCCGATATCTAAACTTTCGAACTTATATTCGAAAAGTTTCGAACATTGATTTTTTCAATTTTGTATTCAGGTTTCCTGTGCAAACAATAATCGCATTCAAAAACTAATTTTTAAGCTTTCGAATTCATGATCGAAAATTTTCGAACATAGATTTAGTCACAATAATGATTAAAAAAACAACGCAGAACTTATTTTTTAAACCAATTCTGACAAAATTGTGCTGATAAAACTCATTTCTAAGGTTTCGAACTTACGTTCGAAAATTTTCGAACATTGATTTCTCCGTGTTTTTATTTATGCCTTATTACTTGTGCAATCAATAGTAATTTTAAAAAACGCAAATTTCTAAACTTTCGGACTTATGATCAAATATTTTCGAATATAGATTTTAGTCAATTTGTTTAACAATTTGTGACAAAATCCTGATGAAAAGGCACATCTATAAAATTTTTAACTTTTTTTCGAAAAATTTCGAAATGATTGATTTCTCCACGATTTTATTTTTTCTTTGATGCACAATCAGTAATCCTATTGGAAAAACTAATATCTTAACTTTCGATCTTATGGTGGAACATTTTCGAACATAGAATTTAGTCATAATTTATGCTAAGAAATAATTAGCACTCATTTTCATAAATAAAATAAAAAACAATATGAACTTAATTTTAAACTTATTGTAACAAAATCGAAATTTTGGTTTGAAATTTAATTTTCTAAAAAATTGCCAGCTTTTTCAAGAATTTGCTCTAAACCAAATCGGGCAAAAAATTAAAAAAATCGAATTTTTCGAAATCAAATTTTATAGGCAAATTTCATATTTTAAAAAAAATAATTCAAATCTCTCATATCTCAACTTTATAGTTTGCCTATTATTAATGCAATATATATTCAAATTTTTTTCGAACTTAATTTAAACTTCACGATTTAGTAATATCATTAATTAAATAATGCTAATTAATAGCAAATAACAAGTTTTTAGACTTTTATAAATAATTAATTTGTATTCGAACTGAAGTTCGAAAAATTTGTTTGCGCAGTTTTCTTAACTTTTTGTTATTGTAAACAAATTCAATAGTTTACAAACCAAACTATGGAAAAAGTAAAAAAAAATTAATTTCGAATTTTTCGAACTTAAATTCGAAATTTTATTTTTTAATAGGTGACCAGCTTCTTCAACTATTTGCACAAAATCACTTGTTGATTATAAAAATCGCGCTAAATTCCAAAAAAAACATTTAGATTTTTTCGAACTTATACGTTTTAGGGAAATTTCACGAAATTTTTAGTAATCCTATTCATATTTCTAAGAGAATAAATTATTTTTATAATTAATGTACAATATATGCATGTAAATCATGTTAGAAAAATTCGAACTTAAGGTTAAAATCAACACTGAATAACTTTTTCAATATTCGAAATCTAGGTTAACTTTCAAAAAGCCAAATTTTATACATAAACAACCTAAATCAATAGTTGATTAAGAAAATCGTGTAAAAATTACAATTTTCCCGTATCGGTATAATATCAATTTCGAATTTTTCGAACTTAAGTTCGAAAATTGATTTTCTATTAAATTTTCTAAATTTTTAACAATTTCCTTAAAAAAACAATTATTGATTGAGAAAAATCACTTAAATAGGAAAAAATCAATTTCGAATTATTCGAAGATAGTTTTTGTATGAAAAATTTGACAATACACATATATTTATGTATTTGTAAGCTTAGTTTGAATATATTCGTATGTATATAACAAACGGTACATGTATCTCTATTATTGATAGAATTCATTTTCGAATTTATTCGAACTTAATTTTAGCGACACGATTTAGTAATATTTATGATAATATCACCTTGTTTAATTAAATTATGCTAATTAGTAGTAAATAACAAGTCTTTAGAGTTTCATGAATGATTTATTCTCATTCCAACTTAAGTTCGAAAAAATTCTTTGTGCAATTTTTTTACTTTTTGTTTTAAATTAAGTTGTAAATTAAGCTAATAACTTAAACAATCAAATTAGATTTTTTCGAACTTAAGTTCGAAAATTGATTTTCTATTAAATTTTCAAAATTTTTGAACATTTTCCTCAAAAAAACAATTATCTAACGTAAATAGGAAAAAATCAATTTCGAATAATTCGAAGTTAGTGTTTGTATGTAAAATTTGGCAATACACATATATTTATTTGTAAGCTAAGTACGAATGTACTAGTATGTATATAACAAAATTAACATGTAACTCTATTATTGATAGAATTAATTTTCGAATTTATTCGAACTTAATTTTAGTGACACGATTTAGTAATATTTGGGATAATATCAACATTTTTAATTAAATAATGCTAATTAATAGTAAATAAGAAGTTTTCAGACTTTCTGGAATGATTTATTTTCATTCGAACTTAAGTTCGAAAAAAGTTCTTCTGCAATTTTTTAACTTTTTGTTTTAAATTAAGTTGTAAATAAAGTTAATAGGTTAAACAATCAAATTCGAATTTTTCGAACTTAAGTTCGAAAATTGATTTTCTGTTAAATTTTCAAAATTTTTGAACATTTTCCTCAAAAAACAATTATTGATTGAGAAAAAACAACTTAAATAGGAAAAAATCAATTTTGAATTATTCGAAGTTAGTTTTGTATGCAAAATTTCATAATACACATATATTTATTTGTAAGCTAAGTTTGAATGTACTCGTATGTATATAACAAACTTTACATGTAACTCTATTATTGATAGAATTAATTTTCGAATTTATTCGAACTTAATTTTAGTGACACGATTTAGTAATATTTGGGATAATATCAACTTTTTTAATTAAATAATGATAATTAAAAGTAAATAACAAGTCTTTAGAGTTTCATGAATGATTTATTCTCATTCGAACTTAAGTTCGAAAAAACACTGTGCAATATTTTTACTTTTTGTTTTAAATTAAGTTGTAAATTATGTAACGATAATAGGTTAAAAATTCAATTTCGAATTTTTCAAACTTCATTTTTGTTTACAAATTTCAAAATATTTGCGATTTTATACATTTTCCTTAGTTTAATTATCACATGTTACCGAAAAATTGTTTAAAATTTTTTTCCAATGTTCGAAAACTACATTTTCTATCTAATTTAAATTGAGCTTTATTTTCAAGACCATTCATTCATTTCGTTTCGTATTTGATGACTACATTGTGTTTGCTTTCTTTGCAGTATTTTTTAAATTTATTTTTTTTTATTTTCTCGACTTTTATTGTTTTGCGGTTACATTGTACTCCTGTGATCATTGTTCAAGCTTTCTTTCATTGTCACACAAAAAAAAACGCTAACAATAAAAGAAACTTTTTTGTTTATAAGTATTGTCATTAAAGTTTGAATTCACACAGCGCAGAAAAATCTAATGGTCATTTAACGTGGCTTAATGCGAGATTTTTTGTTGGTCATCTTAATGTTTGCACAATAAACCTTTCATTTCTAAACAATTACTGAAGTAAAAGTTTTATTTAGAGATTAGAAATGTTTTATTCGCAATTTTTCAACTGGGTCATGAACATCATCGTGAATTTGTGATGACAAATTTCGCCGCCATCATTGATGTGATTCATCGATAAATATAAATAAAGACAAATCAAAATACAAAATGGACAAAAAGAAAAATGTCATTTAAGCCAAAATTATAGTATTTATTTTTGTTCGGTTCAAATGTAAAACAATTTTCAAGGTCCCTTCAGTTGTGGTCTTGTAGAGTTTCCAAATAAATCATTGAACAGCAATTGACAAACAAAACTGGAGCACCCACCTTCTCGTTACATGCCCGACATGAGCGCACCAGCAGATCAGCAAGATAAAAAGCACCCACCAATCACAAAATGTCTATTTACCCTTCCCCCATAGACAAAAATCCCCTCAGTTTACGAACAACGAACTTAGTTAGCAGCACTCCCCGTTACAAACCCATTTTGAAAATGAGCTCAGCACTAATCAAACAGTAACTAAGCTTCAGTGAACCATATCGTTTAGTTGGGGGGGTGGGGACTGGTCCCCCTGTCCCACATCACAACACAAAACAGCTGTTTCCAAACGAACTGCAGCACCACAGACGGCAAAAACCTTCAAATCAATTTTGAAAAAAAAAATATATATATTTCTATTTGTTGATGGTTTCATGGCAAACTGAGATGAAGAAAGATATCTAATGAAATGTTCAAATAACCAGCCAGAAAATTAATAGATAAGTCAATAACAGTTTCAAGGCGGGACCAGAAACAGACTGCTTGGTGGGGGGGGAGGTATAGCACGAACAAGAGGGAGTGTAAATAGAGTAAAGCTAATTGTCAATACAAATAGTTCTAAAACAAACATAAACGGCAACGCAGGCAGCATTTAAATGGCTAACAGATAACGAAAAAAAAGCAAAAGTTTTTTTTCAAACTTACAATAGAAAATTTTATTATTTTTTTCTTTTCATTTAAAAAGTTTACAAAAACGTTTAAAAACAAAAGAAAACTATATAAAAAACATTTTGATCTTATTTTTCTAAATAATTTTGACATAATCTAGGTAAAAGTCACATTTTAATACTTTCGAACTTATGTTCGAAAAATTTCGAACATTGAGTTTTCCTCTTTATATTAATTTTTTTAATTAATTTTATTATATAATCGTTAGTGTTATTTAAATAACAAAATTCCAAACATTTCGAACTTATGTTCGAAAAATTTCGAACATTGAGTTTTCCACTTTATTTTCATTTTTTTATTTAATTTTATTATGTAATCGTTAGTGTTATTAAAAAACAAATTTTCAACCATTTGGTCTTGAGTTCGAAATTTTTCGAACATTGATTTTTCCAATTTTGTATACCTATTTTGTTCCGTAATCCATAGCGACATTAAAAACTAATTTCAAAACATTTCAACTTATGTTCGAAAATTTTCGAACATTGCTTTTTCAATTTTTTATTTTTTTTCATGCTATAAACATATTTTCGAAAAATTCCAAGACTTTAAAAAAGTCTATGTTCGAAAATTTCCGAACATCGATTATTTTGCTACTTTTCGGTGTACAAACAATAGTAGTTTATATTTAAAAATTTTAAAGTGTAAGATTGTTTATTTTTCATTGTATAAAACAGAGATTAATTCTATATACATATTTAAAAGATAAAATTTGTGCAATTTCTTAATTTTTCAACTTATTCTTAAAAGCCACTGGAAAATAACACTCGAACTTATTCGGAAATTTTAGAACATAGTAAAATTTTTTTAAAATACAAAATAAAAAGTTATATTCGATTTTGAAGTCTCTTATTTCGAGAGCAAAATTATTTAATTGGGAAAATTATTTAAAAACTTTGCCTGTAACTTGTATTATTATTCTTTTAAACAAAAATAGAAAAATTTGAAACAATTTTGTAACTAATTCTGACAAAATCTAGGCAAATTACGCATTTTTCAACTTTCGAGCTTATGTTCGAAGATTTTCGAACATTGATTTTTCCATTTTTTATTCTTTTCTTGTTCTGTAATAAACAATGCTATTAAAAAACACATTTCGAAACTTTCGAAATAAAGTTCGAAATATTTCGAACATAGCTTTTTTCAGTTTTTTGATTACTTTTCATGTTTTCTTCATTACTAAGACATTTCTTAAACCACTTTTGGAAAAAGTCAATTTCGAAATTTTCGAATATCATTTTTTAAAGTCAAATTTATACGTATTTTCGAAAATTGAGCATAATTTATCAAATTCTTTCTAATTTTTATTTTTTTTTATTTCTACTAAAACATTTGTTATACAAATTTTTCGGAAGAAATCAGTTCAAATGTAATTGTTAAAGCAAAATTAAACTTTTATTTTCTACAACTAATTCTAGTATAATTTTTTTGTGATATTTTGTACTCTTAAATTAGTTCCAAATTGACTCTATGTATAGAATAGTTTTCGAATTTTGGAATTTTTATACCACTTTAATAGATGTTCGAAACTAAGTTTTGTATAATTTAAACTTTTTGCTAAACTATTGACCATTTATCCTTATATACCACAAAATAAAAAATTTATTTCGAAATTTTTCGAACATAATTTTTGTAGCAAAATTTATGTTTATGCTCCACATTTGTATAGCAGAATGTTTGCTATTTTTTCCATGTTCCTTTCCGGTATTAGTATATGATAGAATCTCATAAATTCTATTGAAAAACTCAACTTCGAAATTTTCGAACATTATTTTAATAGCAAAATTTATGCTTCCATATATAAAATTCTTCCAAAATTTTATTTTTTCTTCATTACTAAGACATTTCTTACACAACTTATGCAATAAAATCAGTTTCGAAGTTTTCGAATATATTTTTTTAAAGTAAAATGTATACTTAATTTCGAAATTTGTGCAAAATTTTTCAAATTCTTTCTAATTTAAATTGTTTTCCTCTCTACTAATACATTTTTCATACAAGTTGTGGAAAAATCCATTTCGAAAGATTTCGAACATACATTTTTAAGGTAAATTAAAGCTTTTGCTTACATTTTCATAGCACAATTTTTTGCTATTGGATACCATATTCCTTTTCTATATTAATATTTTATTAATTCCTATTTTATATATTGAAAAAATCAACTTCGAAATTTTCGAACATTGTTTTAATAGCAAAATGTTAGCTTATATTTACAAAATTCGATAATTTTTTTTTGCATTCCAAGTCGTTTTTAATGCCACTTAAGAACAAAAATCAATTTCGAAATATTCGAACATAATTTTTTAAGGCTAAATTTCCAAATTTATGCACTTTTTATAAAATTTATTCTAGTTGTAATATTATTCCATTCTAATCACACATTTTTAATAAAATTTGTAGAAAAATTAAATTTCGAAATTTTCGAACATTGTTTTAATAGCAAAATTTATGCTTCCATATATAAAATTCTTTCAAAATTTTATTTTTTCTTCATTACTAAGACATTTCTTATATCACTTATGGAAAAAAATCAATTTCGAAGTTTTCGAACATAATTTTTAAAATCTTAATTTATATTTAATTTCGAAATTTGTGCAAAATTGATCAAATTCTTTCTAATTTTAATTGTTTTCCTCTCTACAAATAAATTTTTCATAAAAGTTGTGGAAAAATCAATTTCGAAAGAACATTTTTAAGGTAAATTTTAGCTTTTGTTAACATTTTCATACCAAAATTTATTTCTATTGGATGCCATATTCCTTTCCTATATTAATATTTGAGAAATTCTTATTTAATTTATTAAAAAATCAATTTCGAAATTTTCGAACATTGTTTTAATAGGAAAATGTAAGCTTATATTTATAAAATTCTATCAAATTAAATTTTTTCTACAGTTTTTAATGCCACTTAAGAACAAAAATCAATTTCGAAATTATCGAACATAATTTTTTAAAGCTAAATTTTAAAATTTTTTCCACAATTTATCAAATTATATCTAATTTTAATTTTATTCTATTCTACTAATACATTTTTAAAATAATTTGTAGAAAAATGCAATTTCGAAATTTTCGAATATTATTTTATAGGAAAATATATGCTTATAAATTAAAAAAATTCTTTCAAATTTAATTTTTTCTACAGTACTAAGACATTTTTAACGCATTTTTAATACATTTTAAAGAACGAAAGTCAATTTCGAAATTTTCGAACATAATTTTTTAAAGCTAAATTTCTAAATTTTTGCACAATTTATCAAATTATTTCTAATTTTAATTTTATTCCATTCTACATAACATTAAAAATTTAATTTCGAAATTTTCGAAAATTGTTTTAATAGCAAAATGTATGCTTATACTTATAAAATTCTTTCAAATTTAATTTTTTCTACAGTACTAAGACATTTTTAATGCCAGTTATGGAAAAAAACAAATTTCGATATTTTCGAACATAATTCTAAATTTCGAAATTTGTGCACAATTTATCAATTTCTTTCTAATTTTAATTTTATTCCATTCTACTAACACATTTTTAAATACAATTTGTAGAATAATTTAATTTCGAAATTTTCGAACATTATTTTACTAGAAAAATGTATGCTTCCATATAAAAAATTCTTAAAAAATTTTATTTTTTCTTCATTACAAAGACATTTCTTACACAACCTATGCAAAAAAAATCTATTTCGAAATTTTCGATTATAATTTTTTAAAGAAAATTTTTGTTTAATTTCGAAATTTGTGCAAAATTTATAAAATTATTTCTAATTATAATTGTTTTCCTCTCTACTAACACATTTCTTATAAAATTTGTGGAAAAAATCATTTTCGAAATTATCAAACATCAATTTTTAAAACAAATGCATGCCTTTTTATATTTTTTTTAATTCTATTTTTTTTCTTTATTCCTAAGACATTTCTTATACCACTTCTGGTAAAAAAGTAATTTCGAAATTTCAAACATACATTTTTGATGCTAAATTTATAACTTTTTTATTGATTTTTTTATTTAACTTATATAATCTACTGAAAAAAATATTCTAAAATTTTTGGATATTATTTGAAGTCCCTAAAACGATAAATTTTCTTTTTAATTTTTTCTTTGCAGAAAAAATAATTTCGAAATTTTCGATGATAAGTTTCAAAGCAAAATTTATGATAATTTCATCATAAATTGGTTCCAAAAAGTTTTTATATTAAATTTTTACTTTATTTTTTTGTTTGTTTTCAAAAGAACTTGTTGTCCTACATTTCTTTGCACTTACCCTTACATATAGAGGGTTTCTTGAACTCTTCAAAATATTTACTTAATTAAATGTACATATATACATATGTATATCCGTGAGAGTAGTTTCCCCTTTTTTTTTGGTATATAACAAAAATGTACTTGGTCTGGTTTTATTTCTCTGTCCAATTAGCAAGCCGGCTTTTTTTGGCCATTTGAAGACTTCTTTTCCTCCGTTTCAGTTTCAGTCGGTGCGAGTGCTTTATAAATATTTATTTAATTTTCACATTAATAAGTTACATACTCGTACACTCAACATGAGTAAGTGCCTCAGTTAGTTAAAGAAGAAACAAACCTGCCTACCCAAGTTGTTGCCGCGGCCGTAGATGGAAGAAGCTGATGGTTCTGCTGCATAAGTTTCATTCATGCGGAAGTTGTCTTACGAGTGAATTAAAACACTGCAAGAAAAATATCTGGGAACATTTTCTGTTGAATTGTAAAACTGTTTGTTCGTTTCGTTCAGCAGAACTTGAGTTAATGATCTTGAAATCATTAAAAACACAGTTATTCAAGTTTCGAACTTAAGTTCGATAAGGGAATTTAACAAGAAATTAATTTTAAAACAAGTCATAATCATAAAAAATATCCGAACGCTTTAAGTCAATTACTTCCATCTAACGAATGAGAATTACAAGCCCTTCAACTTTCGTAAATTATCAATAAAGAACAGTTCTTTGGCTTTTGAAGAAAAATTTAAAATTCCAATAATTTTTTTGATAGCTCTGTAAAACTTAAAATTTTTTCATTGTATCTCCAAATTGTATACTCTAGTGTATCAAATACAGCACAACCGGCGTTTATGGAAGACTTAACACAAATCCATATACCAGTACCAGTGGTGCGGCGCGTCGCTTTCGTTCGCTCGAAACATATGGTGGTGGCTTCATCTTGAATTAAGCGTGAGGTCTTATATTACAAACTGGTTAACGACGTTTCATGAAATGACTAGAGCGCGCGGTGGGGCGTTTGGTTTCCTTCCTCTTTATCATCATCAACTTCTATGAAACAAAAGAAGAGCCCAACTTGCGTTTCCCGCTATCGTTCATTAATTAAGCACCACTACTCACCTGCTCTTGAGTTAGCAGTGGATAATTTTCCTATAAATTCTAGTCTGTCTTCTTTATTGTTTCAAGTGTTTCGGAGGTGCTTGAAATTTATCTTTCATATTTTCAAAGAATTTCTCAAAAGAACTTGTTTGGCCAAAGAAGAGGCTGTTGGATGCGGAGAGGAGGAGGACGGAGG
The DNA here is from genome assembly GCA_963930755.1 of Eudasyphora cyanicolor. Classification (NCBI taxonomy): domain Eukaryota; kingdom Metazoa; phylum Arthropoda; class Insecta; order Diptera; family Muscidae; genus Eudasyphora; species Eudasyphora cyanicolor. The sequence goes on along the minus strand of OZ005736.1, from coordinate 276,203,874 downwards.
TTTGATTGAGTGGTGTGTGCCGTTCTGATGATCTTATATTTTCCTCTTATTGTCTTATGAATCTGCACATTACTTTTTTTTGAGTATGCCACCTCAACCGCAGAAGATTGATCTTAAACTGCCTCATTATAATTAGTGTTAATTTGATTATTACTACATGTTCGATATTAGATTATGTATTTCGAAAAAACATTGCTAAAACTGTGGTGAGAGACTGATTGACATCGCTTCAATCATTAAATGTCATGTAAAAGCAAGAAAATTGATTTTAGAGCTTTGGAACTTATGTTCGAAAATCTATTATTTTTATTTTTTTATTTTAATCAATTTCGTTTGGCTAAAAATAAGTAAAATGTTAATGAATTTTTCTAAAAATGGCACAAAAATCAATTTCGAAATTTTTCGAACTTAATTTAGGTACAGATTTTTAATTTTTATTCTTTCTTAATATATTTATTAAGAAATTTTCGAACATAATTTTTTTTAATTGCATGTTATTTGAAATAATTATATTCAATTTTATAAATAAATTTTACGAAAAATAAGGCAAACTAATTTTTTAGCTTTCGAAATTATGTTCGAAAAATTTAATTCTTTCTTAACATGTTTACTTTGCTAAAAATTTCAACAATTTCATGAAATTATTACAAAAATTGCACAAAAATTCAATTTCGAATTTTTCGAACATAATTTTTATTTACAATTGCCTGTTATTTTCAATAACTATATTAAATTTTATAAATAAATTTAACAAAAAACTAAGAAAACTGGTTTTTAAACTTTCGAAATTATGTTCGAAAAATTTAATTCTTTCTAAACATGTTTGTTTTGCCAAAAATGTCAAAAATGTTGTTAAATTATTACAAAAACTGCACAAGATAATCAGTTTCGAAAGTTTTCGAGCTAAATTTTTATATCAAATTGCATGTTATTTTCAATAATTGTATTAAATTTTATATATAAGTGTTACAAAAAACTAAGAAAACTGATTTTTTAACTTTCGAAGTTATGTTTAAAAAACTTAGTTCTTTCTTAACATGTTTGTTTTGCTAAAAATGTCAACAATTTTGTTAAATTATTAAAAAAATACACAAAATAATCAGTTTCGAACATTTTCGAACTAAATTTGTATATCAAATTGCATGTTATTTTCAATACTTATATTCAATTTTGTTGCGAAAACTAAGAAAACTGATTTTTTTACTTTCGAAAATTTAATTCATTCTAAACATGTTTGTTTTGCCAAAAATATCAATTATTTCATTATATTATTAGAAAAATTACACAAAAAATCAATTTTGAATTTTTTGAAATTAATTTTTATATCAAATTGCATGTTATTTTCAATAATTATATCAAATTTTATTTATAAATGTTACCAAAAAACCAAGAAAACAATTTTTTAACTTTCGAAATTGTGTTCGACAAATGTAATTCTTTCTAAAAATGTCAACAATTTTGTTAAATTGTTACAAAAAATAACACAAAAAATCAATTACGAAAATTATTGAACTGAATTTGTATATCAAATTGCATGTTATTTTCAATCATTATTTTCAATTTTATATATAAACGTTACGAAAACTAGTTTTTTAACTGTCGATCTGTAATTCTTTCTAAACATGTTTGTTCTGCTAAAAATGTGAACAATTTTATTAAATTATTAATGACACAAAAATTCAATTTCGAACTTAATTTTTATTTCAAATTGCATGTTATATTTAATAACTGTATTCAATTTTATAAATAGATTTTATGAAAAACTAAGATAACTGATACTTTAACTTTCGAACTTGTGTTAGAAAACTATATTTCTTTCTAAAAATTTTTGTTTTGCTAAAAATATGAACGATTTTATTAAATTATTAAAAAAATTGCAAAAAAAACAATTCGAACTTTATTTTGTTAAAAAAATCTTTTAAACAATTACTAAAATTACATAAAAATCAATTTCGATTTTTTCGAACATTATTAAATTCTGCTATTATTATTATAATTTTATTATATTTTTTTAATTTTTGAATATTAAAATTCAATAAAACAAATTTTACAAAAAAGGCAAGAAAACAGATAATTTTTCTTCTTAAACAAGTTTGTTTTGATAAAAATATCAAAAATCCTGTTAAAAAATTACTAAAATGACAAAAAATCGACTTTGAACATTTTCGAACTTAGTTTTTATATCAAATTGCATGCTATTTTCAATAATTATATTCAATTTTATAAATAATTGTTACAAAAAACTAAGAAAACTGATACTTTAACTTTCGAACTTATGTTCGAAAACTGTAAATTTTTCAAAAAAATTTAGTTTTGCTAAAAATATGAACAATTTTATTAAATTATTAAAACAAAATCAAAAAAATCAATTTCGAATTTTTCGAACATAATTTTTATACCAAATAGCATTATATTTTCTATAATTATATTAACTTTTATAGATTAATGTTACGAAAAAAATCTGATTTTTAACTTTCGAAAACTGCAAACTTTGTTTTGCCAAACATTTCTAGAATTTTGTTAAATTATTACAAAAATGACTCCAAAAATCGATTTCGAACTTAATTTTTATATCGAATTGCATGTAATTTTCAATAATTATATTCTATTTTTAAATAAATATTACGAAAAAACAAGAAAACATATATTTAAACTTTTCGAATTTAATTTCGAAAATTATTTTTCTTTTTAAACAGTTTATTTTGTTAAAAAATATCAAAAAATCTATTTAATAATTACTAAAATGCCAAAAAACAAATTTTGAATTTTTCGAACATTATGAGATGATGCTATTATTATTATAAATAATAAGTAATAGTAATATTTAATACCTTTTTCGAATATTAAAATTTAATATAACAACTTTTGAATTAAACAAACGTTACAAAAAAAGGCAAGAAAACAAATTGTTTATCTTTCGAACTTATGTTCGAAAATTATTTTCTTTTCTAAATAAGTTTGTTTTGCTAAAAATATCATTTTTTATTATATAAATTATTACTAAAATAGCAAAAAATCAATTTGGAATTTTTCGAATTTTTAACAAAAAAAAAATATTTTTAACACAAAAATCTAAGTAATTTGAAAATTTTAAGCGATTTTTCGAAGTTTGTAATTGACTTTATGAGAGATTGATTCTTACATGGCATCTCTTAAGTACCACAAAACGGACAAGGAAACAAGCTATTTAGCTTTCGAAATCATGTTCGAAAACTATTTCTCTAATATTATATATAATTTTATAATGTATTAAATTGAAAATTTAATAGAATAAAATATAACAAAAGAAAAAACCATGCAATTTTATTTCGGAATTAATTTCGAAAAATTCGAATTTTTTTTTTTAGCTTTAGTAATAATTTCGTAAAATGTTTGAAGTAGAAATGTTTTTTTATGCCTTTTTCCTTATAAAATTATGTAATTCGAAATTAGTTTTAGTTAATTTTAATACTCTTAAAAGGTCTTACAATTTTCACAATTATAAAATAGAATTTAATTATTAAAAGTAGCATTCAATTTTGATATAGGAATTAAGTTCGAAAAATTCGAAATTGTTTTTTCTGTAATTTTTGTAGTAATTTTATAAAATGTCTGAGAAATGTTTAAGAAATTTTTTTTCGAAAATATATAAGTTCGAAAGTTAAAAATATTTTTTTAGTATACTGTAAATGGAGTCAAATTATACAGTTACAAATTTAGACAATTTTTGAATATTAAACTTGACCAAATATACCATCGAATTTTTTCGAACATTGCAATAAGTGCAAAAACAGTTTTTTTTAAATGTAATAAAATTATGGCAAACCATATTTAATAAATCCTAATTTTATGGCTTTCAAAACAAGGCCCGACTAAACTTCGAATATTTCGAACTAAATTAGTAGTGAATGTTACAATTTTACCTTATTTTCTTTTAGCAAATTCTAATGGAAGCCATTTTATTTTCCAGTTAGAGTTCAAACCCTTTTTTCTAATATTAAAATTTACTAGAATTAATTTCGAATTATTTCGAACATAGTAATAACCTCCAAAATACATGTTTTTATCATTTGCTCTACTTTTTCATGTATTAGAATTTATTAAAATTAATTTCGAATTTTTTCGAACATTGTAAATCGATACAAATCTATGATTTTTTTCAAATATATAATAGACAATATTATGTGAGCTTTAAAGTATTACACAAAATTAGTATAAAATCATTTTCGAATAATTCGAACTTAATTCTTACACCAAATTCTATGCTATTAGCAGCTATTTAATTCTCTAGTTACAATTTAAGCACTTTTTCGAATATAAGAATTTAGTAAAATTAATTTCAAATTTTTTCCAAAAATTTAATAATTACCAAAATAATTTTTTTATCATTTGAGCTAATTTTTCACATATTAAAATTTACTAAAACTAATTATGATTTTTTTCAAACATTGTAAATCCTAAAAATCTATGACTTAAATTAAAAATCTAATAAAATTGATTTTGTGAGCTTTAAAAATGACAAAAATTAAGTCCAAAATCAATTTCGAATATTACGAACTAATACTTTTATGAAATTCTTCGCAAAAAATCCATAAAAAAAAATCTTGAAGCAAGAACCAAAATAAAAAAGTAAAATAATAAAAAATGCCAAGACCACTCCTTCGTTTGGTTATAATAAAAGAACAAAAATAAACAAGTTTAAAAATAATATTAATACCGAACCCATAAAACAACAATTAAAGCATAATGCAATAGATAGAAAACAAAATAAAATCCAAAAATGCCAAGAAGGGAAGGAATCCCTCTAGAAAAATGAAAATACATTTTAAAAGCTTTTTTTATTTTTATACATCATATCTAATTAGAATAAACTAATAATCAAATCACGTATTGACCAGAAGACACAGGGGGAACAATATATATTGCAAATACCAAGAATGGTAGCTAAGTGAAGGGGAAGAAGCCCCCCATCGTCGAAGAGGAAATACACTAGTTGCTGTAGAATACAACATAAATACCAGACAGACAGACGGACGGATGGACGGACAGAGTTTAATGACTTGCCTTTCCAGCCATAAAGCTCTTGAGTCATACCAGAGAAAATTGTATGCGATCACAATGAGGCACTCAGTCATCGCCGACGGACAACCACAACCACAATCCACAATGCTTCGGCACTCACTCCAAGACAGTGGCGGCTCTGGTGCACTGACTGGCGGATGTGTGCGGTACGCGGCTGCACAAAAGAAACAAGCAAAAGAATGCAACGAAAGGCGACAATAAATTTATTTATGAGTTTTCCCAAACAAAGGACTGATAGTTGAAAGTATTCTCATAAAGCGGGATTGATTGAATGGTTTGGGGAGGGTTAGTTGGACTTCTGGAGGAGAGTACCCCACTACCAATAAATAGCCAAAGAAAATAGACAAACGCTGATATGGAATTGTGAGAGGAAGCCTTATAGAAAGCTTTTTTAAAACTATATTATCCCGAATGATACTGACATACAACCTTCGTTCTGTGAATTCCGAATCCCAATCCTATAAATCTTAAGATTCGCCAGTGTTTAGCCAACATCATCCTTCGTATTCTATAGAATGCAGGACCTACTGACCATGTTCGAATGTAATACTGACTAATCATTGGATTAGGGCTCTGCTTTTAAACTTGTTGGATCTACAAACAAATCCATAAAGGCCAGAGATCAATCTTTCATATTCAAGGGAGTCTAATTCGCTTAAACTCCGCTGGAGTCTAGCCAACAATAGCTACCCTATACGAGATAATGCAGATCCCACAAATTATTACCGAAGAGAAGGGTCATTGACCAAACATTTGGCCGGTGGCAGTCAAAGCTAGAGTGCAGGTCCTACTAACTGAACAAAATAATTAACGACTTACTAAAAAGCTCCCTCGTTCCACAAGCTAAAACTCCATCGGAGCATAGCCAACATCATCAGTATTTACCCATAGCTTGCAGGTCATACCAAACATATTAATAGGGGAAAACAGATCGTAGCAGATCTCTGCTGAACAAAATAATAAGAGAAGAAAGAATGACGACGAAAAACCTCTTAGATATCCGCAGAAGATATTTCTACAAACTAAAATCCTTTCGGCGTTTTACCTTTCCCTATAGAACGCAGGTTCTGCCAACCGTTAAGAAAAGGACACACAGCTACCTCGTTCCACCAGCTAAAACTCCATCGGAGCATAGCCAACATCATCAGTATTTACCCATAGCTTTCAGGTCCTACCAAACATATTAATAGGGGAAAACAGATCGTAGCAGATCTCTGCTGAACAAAATAATAAGAGAAGAAAGAATGACGACGAAAAACCTCCTAGATATCCGCAGAAGATCTTTCTACAAGTTAAAATCCCATCGGCGTTTTTCCTTTCCCTATAGAAGGCAGTTCTGCCAAACGTTAAGAAAAGGAAACACAGCTCCCTTGTTCCACAAGCTAAAACTCCATCGGAGCATAGCCAACAACATCAGTCTCTTCCCATAGCTTGCAGGTCCTACCAACCATATTAATAGGGGAAAACAGATCGTAGCAGATCTCTGCAGAACAAAATAATAAGAGAAGGAAGAATGACGACGAAAAACCTCTTAGATATCCGCAGAAGATCTTTCTACAAACTAAAATCCTTTCGGCGTTTTACCTTTCCCTATAGAACGCAGGTTCTGCCAACCGTTAGAAAAGGACACACAGCTCCCTCGTTCCACAAGCTAAAACTCCATCGGAGCATAGCCAACAACATCAGTCTTTTCCCATAGCTTGCAGGTCCTACCAACCATATTAATAGGGGAAAACAGATCGTAGCAGATCTCTGCAGAACAAAATAATAAGAGAAGGAAGAATGACGACGAAGAACCTCTTAAATACAAATCTGGCCAAGTTTCGATCTTAGAAGGTCAAGTTGCGATCTCAGAAGGTCAAAATATATCCGCGCACTAGAGAGGAAGTTCTGAAGGGACACTGTCTGATCGGTAAACCCAACAGGAGGTTGGGCATTGGGTCGAATGACTTCTGCAGAAGCTGTGGAGTTGAGGAGGAGAAAGTTCTGACGGGACACTGTCTGATCGGTAAACACACCAGGAGGTTGGGCATTGGATTGAATGACTTCTGCAGAAGCTGTGGAGTTGAGGAAGTTGGAGAAAGTGGAGATCATTGAGCTCTCCAGCTTTGTTACCAGCCTGCATGGAGTAAACGACGTCTGAATATAATATTAACGGCCTTTCTACGAAGTCTGACAGATCATTCCGCTCCCGATATTTGTATTATTGATAGCTTTGTGTATCAAACAGGTTTGCTTCGTTTAGAGACATCTGAACCCTTGGTAGCACTAGCCACCGTAATAAGTCTATGTGAGCAGGTAACACCGACTGCCAACATAATCAAAAGCTAAAACACAGCAATCATTAGGCTTTACCTTGCAAAGTTCTATTAAACAAAATCTCTTAGACAACATAAGATAGGCTTTCAGAGAGATAAAGGTAGGTAGGTATTTGGGTACTAAGCTATATATATAAAACATTACCTGTCATAACCCCTTTTAACAGAAACTTATTCTAAGGATCACATTCTTATGATCATTGATTCTATGCATATGAATGCAATGACATTAGCGATGATACATTGCGCGCCTAGGAATGAGACAACCTTATAAATAGTAATTATAATAAAGAATTAAATAAATATTCTTAGTTTGTGGTTGGGGTAAAAACGCAGATGACTACAACCATATGGGACTATCTTTTGAAATGATAAACCACAGTTTGTCTGATTCGCCTACAAACATCCCCCATTTGTGAACAGAAAAGTCATCCGTTTTGGAAAAGTCCCAATCACAGGTCCAACGACAAATGACGGTCAGATCCGCCAGACTTTCCCGTTGAACCCGGAAAACGTTAATATTCCGGGAAGTTCACAATCTTAAGAAGATGACTCAGACTGAATTCCTTTCGATCACAGCTAAGTCTTCCTTCGGTCAGATCCGATGATTGAGTGTGTAGAAGGCATGCAGGTTTAATTCGCACCAAATCTCCTTAAGTCTATTATTAAATCTTTCCACATTTTTGAGTAGATGTCTACGGATAGAAAACGAGAACCAGATCCAAGTGAGAAGACGGCATAAAGTTTAATTTTCCCAGCCTCTCAGATCCCATAAATGAGGGAGCAGATGGCATCCAGGTTATGATCGCGCCAAAAAACTCTTTAGCCTACAACCAATCGTCCCTCATTTGTGAGTTGATGTAATTGGATTTCGAAAATTCGTAGTCACATGTCTACCGTCAGTCCATATGATTGAGTGAGTAGAAGGCGTATAAGTTTGAGACGCTTTAAAAATCTTTAGTCTATTACCAAATTGTCTCTTATTTGTGAATGTATGTCATTGGTTTTGGCAAATTCGCGATTACAGGTCGACCAGAAGAGTGTGCCACCAAACAAACAATAAAAAGTGACTGCCCACATCCCATCAGATAAGCATGTTCCTTCCGGTACCAACTCAAGATTACATTTACATGAATGGAAGCCTCAGCCTTTGGTGATTTTTGAAGTCCATTAAGTAGCTCTGCAGATCTATCGGGGTCAGCATCCGATCGCAATGCTACTCCATACTGAGACGAAGCTCTACCCACATTTGAGTGTCATACCACAGCCACCACGAAACCCCCAAAAGGACCGTTCCCAACTGGACCTGCGGTACGACTAAATTCTCCGGTCGGACTTCGTAGCAGAGAACTGTCTGCCCACGTTCTATCAGGATTCTGCATAAGCATCTTATCAAGTTAACATTTGAATGAATGTAAACCTTTGCCCTAGGTGAGAGTTGAGGCCCTAAAATGGCCGTTCGCAGCTTATGAGGCTATAAACTGGACCTGTGGTACCAGATTAAAGCCTCCAGTCAGACTTTGCAGCAGAGGACAGTAGCAAGTTACCCACGGTACCATATCAAGGTTACATTGGTTCGCCATTCAACAGTGAGCTGCTTCGAATCGAAGGCCAGTGCCCTCTTTGAATAACCACAGAAATCTCTTATGGCATCTGAAGTATATTCCGCAGGTACCAATTAGAAGCTGTGCGTACACTTCATCTTTTGGAATGAGTTCGAGGACTAACTAAAACCTCTGATATTCTAAAGACCTTAGAGCCCTGGTTCTTAAACAAATCCACTTGGAACACGATCACAAAGGGCCGCGTCCATTGGTCAAACAATAATTTTCAACTAAACTCACCACAGGCCGTTCCCAAAAATCATGCTATAGCTTCCCCCGAGATCTATCCCGCAGGTACTAATTGAAGGCTTGACAGTATGTGGATATACTTCAGCTCTTGGTGTGGGATCGAGGATTATCTAAAGGTCATAGCACCCGGTTATTATTTATTGCTTTTACGCCAAAACGTGGTCGCATAGTGCCAATACAAATTTATTGCAATCATTTCTATTTGAACTTAAAGGTTTTATTCTATTTCATGATAAATTTCCTGGATGTGAGTTCAGTGACTTCAAGACTGCGTCTCCAGCTACCTCGTGGTCTGCCTCTTCTTCGCTTTCCTTGAGGATCCCAAAACAAAGGCTTCTCTGCATATATAATTGCCTGGTTTACGTAGCACATTACCTATCCATCTCGATTTGCTTTCACGGATTTCAATAGCAATAGGTTTCATATTGCTTCTGTGGTATAACTCCACATTGGATACCCAGTTGTGGGGCCACCAAAATTTCCAATATGATTCCAATATGACCCAGGAATATTGGTTCGTTTACGTTCGACTGAATGATAAACTGCAGATGTTTATCTAAGGATCCTTTTCCCATTATTTGTTGCTATAAGCAAATGTAATTTGCAGATATTTGTCTTCTTTGTTCTATCAACAGATAGATGGAGATTAAAGTCTCCGGTCGGACTGTGAAACCGATCGGACTAATAGCAGTCTTTAGTCCATACAGCACGGGACTCGGAAGACGACAGTCATATTCGAAGGAATATGAAGCGAAGATTGCAGCGAGTAGAATGTACAGCCTTCGGAAGGAGTTCAGGATCTCGTCATGTCATTCCTGAATAAATTACATGGAATCAATCAGAAGAAACAATTTTGAATGTCCAGGTCCAGGTATACCATTTAATCTACTTAGGATCGACAGAACAATATATTTATATTTTTGTTGGCTATAAATTTGACTCATAATTGTCTTCCAGTCTATGATCAACTGACTTATTTGGCTAAAGGCTGAACAGATTTCATACCTATTGACCACTGAAGTAGGTCGCCTAATATTCTATCGGGTCTGACTTTCGCTTATCTTCCACTTGTCACAATTTTCGCCTCATAATCTATCGGATCCGACTTTCGCTTAAATAGTAACACTCCGCAGATCTGACTGCCGCCTTAGGTTCTGGGTAAGCAGTATAGCAAACACCAGTAGTAGTCGCTTCAGTTACGAAGTCCGACCGGAGACTTTAATCAGGAATCTCTAGTAATCATTATATAGTAATCATTGATGGGCTAACCCATAAATTCAAGATATTTTGAATGAATCGAAAATTGTGACAAGTGGAAGTATTTGCCTTTGGGAGGAGTTCAGGACAGATCCTATGGAGTGCTGTTAGATCCGACAGAATATGAGGCTAAGCTGGTGACGGGTTGAAGGTATTGGCTTCGGAAAGTGTTCAGAACATGCCTGAATAAATGACATAAAATCAAAGATATGTAGCAATTCTTTAATCACATTCTAATATGTTGCGGGAATACTATTTAATATATCGCTCATTTAGAAAAAGAAGATTTAAATGATCAATACAAAAATAACTATTTGGCAGATTGGGATGACATGACTTCTGAAGTGCGCCAAATATTGTTGTCTTCCGTAGGAATCAGCCCAATCATGGACCAGCTTATAGATATTGAAATGTGGGACAATTTAGTATGACCAACTCAAAAAAAAATTATTTTGAGTTGTGAAGTTATTTTTCTAAATGAGCGATATGATCGGCAGAATTATTGGCAGAACCGTTTCGTATTTTTAAGCTATAAGCAATGCTTTGATCGGATTTGAGTTTGACCGAAGATTGCTGTCCGTTGGAATATGAGGTGCATATTGTTAGGAGTTGGAGGGGTTGGTTTCGGGAGGAATTCCAGGAAGCACTACTTTAATCACATTCGAATATTTTGCAGGAAGACAATTTAATATATAATCGGCAGAATTATAAACTGCAGAACTTTTTTCCCACTTTTTAGCTGTAAGCAATGCTTTAATAGGATTCGAATTTGAGCCAAGATTGCTGTCTACTCTATGCTGACTCTCTAGTCCATCAGATTTTCAACAGATTTGAATTTCAGGTTTGAATTTCAATAGGTTGTGAAGATCGCAATTGGTTGTGACCAATGGGCCACTGAAGAAAATAGGTATACTATTTACGGCCAATTCCACAGTCTCCGGTTATGCTACAGTTAGAGCTAAACTACAGTTATAGCTGTCAAATTGTATGGAATTTTTATTTTTTACTGTGAGTTAGCTCTAACCGGAGTTGTGAAATTGGGGGTTGGTCTGATCGAGTAACTGATAATCTGCAGATACCTTTCTTATATAGTTACTATCTAGTCTATTTACTCCGTTTTGAATTTGAGCCATAATTACCAACTCTATGTCCATGATCGGCTAACTGATGAAGGTATTTGTTAAATAGTCAATAAGTTCGGACCTATCGGCCACTGGATTAAGTAAGTATACGAATTAATTTGAAGAACTAAGCCATAAATTGTAAGATATTTATTTTTAGACATCTCGAGATTATTATCAGTTGAATATTATCAGTTGATTGTTCCGTGAAAGATAGCGTCTACTGTTAAGTTCTGTAGACTATCGATAAAAACCATTTTTGTCCTGCTATTTCTTGAAATACTTAATTGTTTAAGAATTCTTTTTCATTTGCTTTCTTTCCCATTAATTTATTGCATTTTAAAAGAAACCAACAATGCTATTTACTGGATTTTGATTATAGTTTTCAAACTAGCTGAACATCTGCATTTTTAGTAGGTAATAATATTATTGCATATATCTTTTTATGTATATATTTACCGTGCTTTGATTAGTATCTTCCTTTGTCTGCTTTCGCTGCTACTGCTACTGCTCAAGTCCAAGGCACAGGAATTCGAACGATTATAGACCTTTGCGGAGGCCATAGATCTTGTTGGCACTGTGGTATCGCTATATTTTCTCTGTATCTTCTGCTGTTGCTGATGATGTCTTTGGCGATACGGCACTGGGGGCGGATCTTTCTCATCCAACTGCGATTGCTCAGACTGTGACAAATCTGAGCTGGCAATAGCTTGGGTCAAGCACACCATGGCTGGACTGCTGGAATACATGGCGGTCATGGACGCTGTTTGAATGGGTTGGCCTTTGCCTAACTAACCAAGTGTGTTGTGTGGGGGTTGGAGTGGAGTGGTGTGGAGTGCCTCTTATCTTCCGTGACTTTGCGCTTCGGGGCTTTATGAAAGTTAATTGTCCAAGTTGGAAGCGTAGGCGTCTTTGTCGTTTGAGATACACACGGATAACACAAATTAAGCACGTCAAGTGACTCAAACCGAGATCAGCAGAAGCTCCGGACAAAAAACTGCCAAAAACTCACGAAATCACTTTTTTTCATAACTCTTTCTTTGTTCAGTTGGTTTTATTCATTTTTATTTTATTAATTTTTTTTATTTCGAAAGTTTTTTGTTTTTTTTTCGGCCATTGGTTTGCTGGATTTCTTTCTTAGAGACAGCTGACTCATATGAAGATTAATATCTTTGAAGATATATTTTTTCATGAGTGCTAAATCTAGTTTAAAACTGACAATTGAATAAAAAGATTAAAGAATTTTTTTAAGATTTAATACACGATTTATTTTTGGCGGGGGGGGGAGATGAAGAAATGTCTTAAAGATCACATACTAAAGTACGCCACAATGTCATTTGCGGTAAATGAATGATAATGTGCAGAACTGTGAGCACGTTTTAATTTAATAAAAAACCAAGTTGAAGTAGACCAATCAGCAAGATTATTTCCTATTTAGCTAGACACTATGAATATTTTCTATTCACTGAAAATACCTTCCATAATATGGACTCTGAAAGATGTGATTCGGAAAAAAAATCTTCATTCTTAAGTAGATATTTTGCTATAGCCCTTTTTAGGGGATTCATTCAATTTTCTAATATGGATAAGGAGCACCGGAACAAAGGCTATTCATTCCTAGGAGGGCAAGGGGCTTAAGAACATATATTTTGCTCTTTATTCCTATTTAAAGTCATGTTCATAATATCTTTCTGGCTTTTTGTACCGGATCTGAAGGCTTCAGCATCCAGTTTCTGCAGGTCCTTCTCTTCTTCAGCAACCTTGAGATTTCTAATCAATATTACGGGCATTACTCGCAATTTCATCGGTCATATCTTATTATGCGACCAATTTATCGCCACTATCTCTTACAATTTTAAAGAAAATAGAGATTTTGTGGCTGCGGGTCCAGAACTTAATGATCGATATTACCTTGGGTTAGATTCCTAAAATTTTATAGGGGATTTGTTCAGTTTCCTAACATAAGGAGCATAGGAACAAAGACCTTGCTATTCATTCCTATTTATAGTCAAGTTCATAGTTTCTCTCTAGCTTTTTGTATCGGCTCTGAAGGCGTCAGCATCCAGTTGTCTTTGCAAGCCCTCCCCTTCTTCAGCTCCCTTGTGGGTTCCAAGCAATAGTACGAGTATTACTCGCAAAATCATCGGTCATATCTTATGATGCGACCAATATATCGCCACTTTCTCTTCAAATTTTTAAGAAATAAAGAATTTGTGGCTGCTGGTTCAGAACTCAATAATCGATATTACCTTGGGTTAGACTCGACAAAATTGTATATAATTTCCTAATATAAGGAGCATAGGAACAAGAGCTTTCTATTCATTCCTATTTAAAGTCAAGTTCTGAATTTTCCTCCACCTTTTTTGTATACCGGCTCTGGAGGCTACGCCATCCAGTTGTCTTGCAGGTCCTCCACTTCTGCAGGTCCCTTGAGGTTTCCAAGCAATAGTACGAGTATTACTCGCAATGTCATCGGTCATATCTTATGATTCGACCAATTTATCGCCATTTTCTCTTCAAATTGTTAAGAAAATAAAGAAGTTGTGACTGCAGGTGCAGAGCTCAATGTTCGATTTTACCTTGGGATAGATTCGTAAAACTGTATAGGGGATTCTTTCAATTTCCTAATATAAGGATCATAGAAACAAAGAGCTTTGTAATCATTCCTATTTTAAAGCCAAGTTCTGAATTTTCTTTTGGCTTTCTGCGTCGGCCCTGAAGGCTTCGCCATTGAGGCTTTCAATCGAGTTATAGATAATTTCATCAGACGGTTTTCTAGATTTAGGCGAATTCCTGCCGTTGGGCTTAACTCCACCGTGCTCTTAACACCCGGCTGAACACGATGCGTCGACCAATGCCCCCAACCTTCTTTGTGCATGAGTACCAATCAATTCCGTGCTTTTGAACACTTTTTCCCCGAGCGGAGTCTATCTTAAACTTCTTACCATTCTATGGATCATGGCACCCGGTTTCGAGACTTTACTCTCTCTCCCAGAGATTTTGATTTAAACAACAGTCAGGTTGGAAGCGAAGTTCTACGGCTCCTGATGCCCATTCAACCAGATTATAGACTCTGGAAAGACCGCGTGGCCGAAGCTACTACCAGTTACACCCCAAAAAGTCAACGACTGGTGACCCATCGGGGTTCACTGTCCCGTCGCTATCGTGGGAATAGATAGGGATCAGAGGATTGGTAGATCCCCCCGGTAATGTCATCAGTAACATCCTATTATATGACAGATTTATACCCATTTCGTCTTCAAATTTTAAGAAAAGATTTGAGATTTGGTGGTTGCAGCTCCAGAGCTCAATGTTCGATTTTACTCTGGGTTAGTTGCCTAAAAATATTCATAGGCATTGTGTGGTATCAATATTCTTGGTAATCATGTTCAACATTCGTTAACCTTGTTATCAGAATTAACAATATCGAACTCTCTATAGAGATTTGATGCTACCATGAGATTTGATGCTACCATGAGATTTGATGCTACCAATTTAGCAAAAATGATTCAAGTCCCGCAGCTATACCGCCTAAAAGTAGAGTAATTTACTCTTTGAAACATTTATCCTCACATCATGGGCTTTTGCTACATTTTTGGCCGGATCTGCCTTTGTAGCCTTGATTTACACTATTATTCTTAACTAACTCTGCAGGTCTGGCCATTTAGTTCTTGATCTTTGCAGGTTCTCCTCCACTTCAGCTCCCAATGATGCATCTATCTCCAATCCCTTTGCCTTTGCTACATTTTTGGCGGGATCTGCCTTTGTAGCCTAAGTTTCCACTATTATTCTTAAGCTTCTCTGCAGGTCTGGCCATTTAGTTTTTGATATTTGCAGGTCCTCCTCTACTTCAGCTCCCAATAATTCATCTACCTCCACTCCCTCTTCTTTTTCCCAAGGGAAGTCAAGGTTAGGTGAATGTAGATGCTACCAAGGTAGCATAAATCACCTACTTCTTGAAGCTTTTATTCGGTTTTTGGAATGATTTGTTATTTGAATCATTTATCCTCCAAGCCTTGATCTTTGATCACATACTCTTGATGTTTCGTAAATTTTTTTTGTAACCTTACTTTTACCCTCGATTGTCATCATATTCAGATTTGGTTTTCACCATTTCCGTCAAGCAATCCTATAATTATATTTTATTCCAGAGTTCAAGTATCGTTAATAGATTAGGCCAAAAAGTTTGTAATAATCTTCTTAGACATTTATTAATGAAAGCCTATATGATATATTTGGGAGTCACCTACCTACCTACCAAATTTAGGTAAGGTTAGAGTGACAGCTGGAATTGTCAACTCATATAGACCAATTGAGTTTCCTAGAGCTTTCACGGTCCCAGTTGCCCCTCATTGGACCCAATCTTTATAGAAAAATGTATCATTAATGTGAATACCAATTCATGCAGGGCCGATTCTGTAGACTTGCCCTAGTTGTTTTCCCCCACAAAAGTTTTGTGTGCAGATTTTCTCTATGGAAAGATTATTAGATCCTTCTCCAGACCTTTCAGCAGGAAGGCATATTGGCATCTCTCCATCGATTGGGAATGTACGAGAGTTGACTTCACAAAATTATCTCCAATCAGGGGATAATGGACATATCATCAGTTGTCCACGTTTTACAGTTATTGTGGGAACTGGTTTGTAGCCTCAGTTCCAATTATATTCAGATTTTCGGTAAGCAATACTAGAATTTTGAAATTTTATCTCAGAGCAGCCATTTTTATTTGAATTTGAAAAGTAAATTTATATTTTTATTTTACGGACCATGTGGCTAGATTTTGCAGTGACAGACCAGAGCCTCTGGTGGGAATCGAAACCCACGACCCCCAAACTCTTGGCGAGAACGCTACCTACTCACCTACTGGGGCGCTCTAGAGATCAGCCATATAATAGTGTAAAACTCGCAAAAGAGCCGCTTTCAACTGAAGAGACCGTAATCTGGACCTATGTTAGCAGATTACAGTTTCCGGTCGGACTTCATAACCGAAGCTACTACCAGTCTTTGCTCCTTACAGCACGGGACAAGTCATTCAAAACTGGTCACCTAAACCAGATGATGACAGTCAGAAGCTATGACAGTCAGATGCTGCTTGGTTGTCAGATCCGATGGAATATAAGGAGAAGATTAGGTTAGTTTAGGTTAATAATGGCACTATGCCAGCCTCACTTAGGCTTTATACCTATAGTTCATTGTGCTACCACAGGGGCTTAAAGAAAAACATAAGTTTTCCCTAGCCCCTCCCGTTGAATCAATTTAATTGCTTTAAAAGGCTCAAAAGTTGGCGGGTTCTAACATCAGACATGTTAGCTTTTTCCAGAATGTTGTTTTTGAAGACCCCCACAAGAAGACAAGTGCAACTGTTGGTATCTTATATCTCCTGCTAAAAAGAATTAGTTCGGTCTTGGTCGGTTTCACGCCAAGGTCATTATCGGAAGCCCATCTCGCGGTTGTATAAAGGACTTGCTGTAGAACGCACTTTGAGTACTCCGAAAGTTCCAACATCGATTGCCACGAAGATTGGAGCGAGTGGAAATTAATGCCTTTCGAAAATAGTTCTGCATGTCTTCCTTAGATTTGTGAATAAATGGCATATAATCAAAGACAAGAAGTAATTTCTTAGTTAATTCCGAATATTATCGAGGAATACTTATTTAACATATGATCGGCGGATGAATAAACTGCAGATGATAGCAGAGCTCAGTTTGTAACGTTTATTGTGGGACCTGATTGTGTAGCCTTGCTTTCCATTAATCTGAAGTTTCAACAACATTGAATCTAGGCCAATAAACATTGACGATGAAGGCTTTAATTCACCGACTGATAGCATGCAGATACTGCAGAAGTCTATTTTTATTGCAATAATACCTTGTTTTTTCCCATTTCATTTGCGTGATTTCCATTGAAAACCCCTATATTAACCCCCGCCGCTTTCAGCCAGCACCGTTAAGGTTCCGTTCCATTGTGCTATACGGGAATTTTAGCATTCCGCTTGTGTGTGCAGTTTGTCATTTATAACGGCTAATTAGTTTTAAAATGCGGTTAGTCTATAATTATCTAATTGATAAAAGGTAATTGCTGATTTAAGTCTATTTTTAATTTTGGAAAATACTTGTATGTTCGACATCA
This sequence comes from Eudasyphora cyanicolor, assembly GCA_963930755.1. NCBI lineage: Eukaryota > Metazoa > Arthropoda > Insecta > Diptera > Muscidae > Eudasyphora > Eudasyphora cyanicolor. The sequence continues at coordinate 276,186,135 of OZ005736.1, read as the reverse complement.
TCCGTTCAGGGGATATTTAAACTGAATTAAAATTTTTCCTTGGACCACAATATGAATATATGAATGTAGTCTATGATTTATAGCTGAGTTTAGTTAACCTCTTATTAATAAATTGCATATTTAAGTCTACCTCTTATTAAATACTACACCAAACTGTAGTCCAGGGTATTATAAGTTTCTACATTTGTTTGTAACACCCAAAACGAGAAAGGACGCATCCATAGTTTATTATACCGATCGACTTGGACTCACTTTTTGAGTCGATTTAACCATGTCCGTCTGTCCGTCCGTCTGTAGATGTATTATTTTAATCAAACTGTAGGTCATAATTATGACCAATGTTAGCACTGCGCTCTTTGTTGGCCCAGGTACAATCCCTATCCCATTAATAGGGATTGCTAAACTTAGAGGAAACCAGTTCAGATTTTGATATAGCCACCATATATGTACGAGTATATGTTCTTTCCGATTTGGCATCTTAGTTTTATTTCAGCTGTACTTTACAATCGATCAGATGCTATTAAAGATTTAGGTGAATTTCTGCCGTTAGGCTAAACTCCGCCGTGCTCCTAACATCGCTTAAAAATAATAAGTCGACCAATGCCCCCACACATAACTTGATCTGTGCACGAGTACCAAACAATTGCGTGTTTTTGGTAAATTTTTCCCCCCACTTTGGTTAAGAGCGGAGCCCAGCTAAAACTCCTTACCATTCTATGGGTCAAGACACCCGGATGCTTTGCAACTCTACATTCGAACCTGCGATCTCCCAGCGATTTTGGTTGAAACCACAGCCACCAAAATACCCCAAAGGGATCACACCAACAGCCGGGCTGGAACCGAAGTTCTATGGGCTACCGGCTCCCGTGGACCCAAATAACAGACTCTGGTCAGACCTTGTAGCCGCAAATACTACCAGTTGGACCCCAAAAAGTTCAGCACTGTCCAGCCCCTGTCCTGCGAATAGATAAGGACTACCCATAAAAAAAACATGCAAAGAAGTGATAAAAATCCTAAACTTATGATCCGGAAGATGTTCAAAATTGGATCATCAACAATGAATTTAATAAGTATTAGCTCCGTGGACCCAAATAACAGACTCTGGTCAGACCTTGTAGCCGCAAATACTACCAGTTGGCCCCAAAAAGTTCAGGACTGGGATCACTGTCCAGCCCCTGTCCTGCGAATAGATAAGGACTACCTACCAAAAAAAGAGCATGCAAAGAAGTGATAAAAATCCTAAACTTATGATCCGGAAGATGTTCAAAATTGGATCATCACTGAATTGAATTTAATAAGTATTAGCTCCAGTGCTAAGAAAGTATTGCAAGTGCTATTTTTTCGAACCTCTTAGGATGTAAAAAAGATCTCTTCTCACTTCGCCGAAACTTTAACTCGGTTTACTCGCTCTTCTCAACTTCCGACTCTATTTCAATGATAAAACGCGTAATCCTCGAATATAATCTTTAAACTCACTTCGCAAAAACTCTTACTCGGTTTACTCTTTCTTCGCATCTTCTGACTCGATTTCAATGATAAAACGCGTAGTAATTGAATATATTCTTTAACTATTCCTCTTATTTTTTTTATTGATCGTACGTTATCTCGAGCTGTTTTCTGGCTACGTCCTTTTCTGGCTACGTCCTTTTCTGGCTACGTCCTTTTCTGGCTACGCTCTGTTTCCTGCTATGTTTCGGTTCCTGCTTCGTTCCTGTTTTGTTATGTTTCCTGTCAATACTCTGGTCCTGCTGTGCTCCTGCTACGTTCTGTCCCTGCAATGCTCTGTTCCTGCTACGTTTCTGTTTTCTGTTCGGTTTCTGCTGTGCTTCGTCCCTGCTATATTATGTTCCTGTCATATCCGTTCCAGCAACGCTCTGGTCCTGCTGTGCTCCTGCTAATTTATTTTTCTGCCATGCTCGGTTTCTACTAAACCACGTTCCCGTAATGCTATGTTCCTGCGATGATCTGTTTCCCGAGACTCTCGGTCCCTGCTGTGCTCCTGTCCTGTTATGCTCTGTTCCTAATAAGTTCTATTCTGTGATACACTATTCCTGGTACACTCTGAAACACTCTGTTCCTGATGTTCTCTATTCTTGACTCGTTCTATTCCTGCCATACTCTGATTCTTCAACGTCCCGATCCTGAAACACTTTGTTCCCGCTCTGGTCTTGCTACCCCCTGATCCTGCTGTATTCTGTTCCTGCTACGCTCTGTTCCTGTTTTCGCCTTGTTATTGCTACGTTCTGTTCCATCTTTACCATCTATTTACTTTAAAAAAAGGTGGTTTATTAATCTCTTGGCCGATAGGAGCTTCAAATATTGATCAACTATACCCATATGAGGGCTTATTCTTCTCTTTGAAGGTGGTGTAGGGTATAGCATAGTCGTCTTCGCTAAACATTAATCTTTCTTAGCTAGCTTTCCGTTTTCAATCTGGTTTTAAATCATTTTCTCTTTCCCCCCAATTTCAGATAATTTTTGGGGGAAATTTTTCATAAGCCCTTCACTCTTCATGAGAATTCGAACAACACAATTTCGTGGGGGATTTTGGGTATTTCTAAGACAATACAATGACTAAATAGCTATATCATATCTATTTTTCTTATTGGTTTATTTCTAGTTGGTTTCTCCGTTAGACAGACTACAGCCAAACTGTGTGTGTTTGTGTGATTTTTTTCTCCAACAACATTTTTGAGATGTGCATTTTTAAGTGTCCGCAGATCAAAAAGATGTATTTCTGACGAATGGGAGATTTTCTTAGTCTTCTTTTGATCATAAAAATGCACTTTTGTTTAGTTTTTTTCTTCTACAAAATTCAAATAAAAACAAAGATTTGCTCAACTCTTCGTTTTTTTATTGCTCTTTCTCTTGCATCTCTCTTGACTCTATTCCCGTATGACAAGAACAGCTGTTATCTTTCTTTACACGAGAAGAGACAACAAAGATTTTGTGGCTGTATGGATGTGGTATGTATCTGACTGGCTGGCTTTAAGACATTCATGTTTTTTCTCATTCCCCCCGAAAAAAAACTAGTTTGGTTTGATTATTTCACTTTTTTCTAAATCCATGATTTACTTTTGTTTTTTTTATAGATTTGTTAACACTTTTTTTTCGTTGCTAGCAAAGACACTAAGGAATCTATAACGCGCGCGATGTTGTAGATTTATTAATTCTTGTTTTTTTAGCTTTGCTCTCGTTGTCTACGCACACAATTCGTTACAGATTTTGCATTCCATGTTGTTTACCGATTGCCAGCCCGCTTTAATTCTGTGCAATCGTCGTTACACATCAACAGCTCGATTTAGACTGTTTGGTTGCACACGCAACGTGTCTTAAAAACTCACTCTAAACACATACAACGAAACGAAACGAAAGAAAAAATATAATAAAATCTATACAATCACCACCATAATGAGCAGCAGGCATCAGCAGCCAGTTTTCACCCCACTTTACCTCAACGCTCCATCACCCCTTTATAAATACAACACTAGTGTGCCATCATACACAGCTGTGATGTGACAAACAAACGGGGCTTCGGAGGTGAAGGTGAAGAAGCCAGAAAACAAACTTTACTACTACGACTACGACAACATCATCTCTGTGTGTGCTCAGAGGTGTGTGGTGTGTATATGCACCGTTGCATTTGCAATGCATGTTGTCTGAATAGTTGTTTGCTGCTAGAGTATTATTGTATTCTGCAATCTGCATTCTCCTCTCATAAGAATGCACAAACACAAAAGAATCAGCTTCATCCGCCACCTCTCCCCACATCAAAGAGACAAGTCTAACCCACTACATATGGATGTACTCAGCAAAAGATGAGACATTCGAAAGACAACGGCTAATTTTTCCAAACTACACAACTACTTTCGAAATGAATGCGCAGCAATGGCAAAATTAAAATTAAAAAAATACATTTCAACATTGGTCTGTCCCGTGATGTGTGTGTGTGTGTCTGTTACAAAGGAATCATCATCACCACCGCGCCACCGCCAGCACAAAAACTTGCAACGTTTACAATTGCTTGCGACGTCCGTCCGTAGATGGCTCGCATTTGTGCTAAGCCCTGCAGAAAATACAACACGAAAGTAAAAAGAAATAAAAAGAAAAAAATAATGCCCCACCACAAAACAGCGAAATGATAAGTAAAAATACAAACAGCAAAAAAAACTAGCGAAATAAATATGAGGAATGTATGATAAGTTAGGTAATGATATCAAGAAATTCTAGCAGGACTCGAAATTCAATTAAATTTAGTTTAGTTTTAATATTTACAATGTGCTCGAAATGGATACTTTGAAAATGCAACAGAAAGGAGATCTTATGGATATACCTATTTCGACCATGCTAAACTCAGTGGTATTAGCCGTTTTTCGCGATTAGATCTTCTTTTCGGAATATTCGACCACATAGTTTGTTGGGAAATCGGAGAGGTTAGTTAACTCGTTGGCGATTTTATAGTGGAAAACACGCTTCAGTCCAAAGACCGAAATAAAGGGAATCTTTGAAGAAATATTTCTCGTCCACGCTTCTTACCCCTTTCCTCTGACAAATTGCAATCAAATCTTACCATATGACAAACGTCATGCAAATCGTCGACATTTTTAGTTGATTTCTTTGAGAAAAATATTCCTCGCGAAAAATTACTATGGGTCTCCTTTCAATATATTTATGAAAAATCAACAGGTTTCATAATTTAGTAGGTTTTGTTGGTTAACTTTCCATAAACATCAACCGAAAAATAATTTACACAAATTTAATTCAAAAACTAATTCGAGGGCTGCTATATATATTTCTGGCGCCATCTGACATACGAGAATAAATAAATATTTTCAGCTATGCGTAGAAAAACATACAATTTATGTAACAACTCGAAATCTGCTTGATTCTCAAATAATCGTTGAGAAAAGACACATACTATTTTTTTTTGCGAGGAATATTTTTTCTCAACGAAGCCAACTAAATAGTCCACGATTTGTATGATTTTTGACATAAGATTTGATTGCAATTTTTATGGCTCAGGAGTTGAGAAGCGGGGACTACTGTTTTGAGAAAAATAATCCTCCAAGGGTTCGCTTTACTTCGTTCTTTGAACTGAATTGTGCATTACCACCTCTTCCACTTCAAAATCACTACCGAGGTAAATAACATCTCTCATTTCCCAAAAAACTTTGCGGTCGAATATCGCAAAAAAAAGCTAACTTACAAAAACGGAAAATGCCAATAGATTTACCATAGCCGAAATAGGTCTATCCATATGGTCTCCATTCTGTTACATTTTTGGACTAGCACAGTGTTACTATTTTCACAAAACTTTATATAAAAGAGTAAGGAAAGCCTAGTCGGGTCAGACTAAATAATTATAAAATCAAGAGGGCATTTATATAGAGGATATATAAAAACGTGGACTGATTTGACTCACTTGTGATGAGAACTATCTTAAGCAAAAAACCAGTAACAAAGGGCAAATGTATGAAGTAATACTGTCAAAGTTTTCTCAATGTGGTTTTTCTAATAATAACGATCTGCCCAAAAATTTTTTTTTGATCCACAATATGCTGCTTTCTCCGGAGATGAGTGTTAGTGGTATTGCCTATGCAGATGTCCTGACAAAAGCGGTTAGATGAAAGTTTCAAAGTACTCTTAGATACATCATGCAGCAGGTTCTTCATACAACCGTAAGATAGGCTTCCAATAATGGCCTTGAGGTGATTCTGACCAAGGCAGAACTACTTCTTTTTGGCAGGGGATATAAGGTACCAACTGTTTCTCCAGCCTTCTTGGCGGGTATTTACATTTAATTTTCTAACACCGCAAAATTCTTTGGGGTTTTTACTAGACAGGATTAAAAAATTCATTTAAACATTCTGGAAAGAGTAAAAAGTCTGACACTGTAGACTTACAGTAGACGACCCTTTGGGTCATAGTAGACGACTCTTTGGGTCATCTACGCTATAGTAGACGACCCGTGGGGTTATCTACTATAAAGTAGACGACCGGTGGGGTCATCTACTGTAAAGTAGACGACCCGTGGGCCCGTCAAAGAAGTGTAAGAAGACTTTCTTGACAAACAATTTTGTGAGGAAATTAATTTTTATTGTTGTTTTTAAATAACTTATTGACATAAAATAAATAATTTTTAACAATATCGAAAGCAAATATGTTTATAAATAATACAAAATTTTGTTTTTTCAAAAAAAAAAAGTGTACCAGAAATTATATTTTTTGCGAATTACACTTCCTTGACATACTGTATACCTATATATTGTTTTTTTTTTCAGCAGACTAATTCGTTATTCAAAATTTTTCAAATAAAGCGAATGAAAAATTTTATAATTGTTCAACCTTTTATTTTTGATTTTAACATTTATGATAACTGAGTTTGAGTGGCATGAAAATGTTTAGAATTATTTCCTCACATTTATTATTCCTCCCTCGTTTAGAAACCTCCCGCTGCTGTTGTAATAATAAAAAAAGCCTGCATGTTTCAGCTGTTTTTTTTTCCTACCGATGCTCTGCTTTAAATAAACGCTGATTGTTGGGTTTCTTTACGTCTACGTTTTCATTTTTATTTTTTTCTTCGTTGTTTGTATTCTCCATTTCTACTCAGAGAATTTGCACGTACTACAAAACCATTGCGACTATGTATGCGAGACAAGTACTACATACGACGGACAACGTTGTCACATCAGTACATGTTCCAGTTTGAAAGTGTACACACAAGAAGTAAACCGAAAACCAACAAGTACCCTCAATTAACTTATTTAAAGTGTGAGGTGAATTCTGGAGAGGCAGAGCTAAACTCACCACTGGCATTTATTTGCCTGACTGCCCCCAATCTCTTTTTCACACATTCACTCAAAAACGGCGTTTCTCTCTCTAGCCATACTCATTTCCAGTATGTCTATTTTATGGATTGTCCAAAAATTCCAGTTAGAGAGAGTTGAGGCAATAGAATTTGCTATAGCTGCCTGTCTGACTGCCTACCGTAACTGACTGAGTGTGTAAATGAGAGTGAGAGTTCGTGCATAAGTATCTGTTAGATACTTTACGAAAATCACACTTGATTCTCTCCGTTTTATTTCATTCATAAACAAAAAAACTAAACATATGATTACAGTGGGTTATGGAAAAGCTGAAGTAGCTGGAATAGGCTCAGAAGCCAAAATGGTTAACAACTATTTTTGGTTGAATTTTTAAAATTAAAAAGAAGGGCTTACACCAGCCTTTCGTACGTGGTTAGCAATCTATAGAGTGTCAGTGTTGCCTTCGACTCGGTGAAACTTAACTTGCCCTGGTCATTGCATATTCAGTTGACACATTCCTGATTAACGCTTGGGGAGTAGACTATAGAGCAGATGACCCCTTGTACCATCTACTAAAGAGTAAACGGTCCCTTGTGTCATCTGCAAACGAGTAGGTGACTCCATTGGTTGTCTGCTATAGATAAGGTTTCCCTTTGTTGTTGATATTTAAATTAGTCTACTATAGATTATATGCTGCTTTTGGTTATCTTCTGTAGAATAGATGATCACTTTTGTTGTCTACAATTGAAGATATCCTCTTTGTATCGACTACCATGGAGTAGATTATCCCTTGGGTCGTGTCGTATGTAGATAATATACATATGTTTCTATGAAGCTTCTAGTATGGAACAGATTATCGGTTAGATCGTATGGTATGGAAAATATGATTCCGCGATCCGCTTACTACTGAGTGGGTTAATCTTTGGATCGGCTACTATAGAGTAGTTGATCCTATGGGTCGTAGACCATAGAGCAGATAACTCCAAAGGATGTTTATTATATTTTATTATTTATTTATATGAATTACAATTCAAAGTAAATGTATATTCTAATTGTACGGTCTATGGCCCCTTAAGCCGCATACTATAGCGTAGATGGCCCCTTGGGTCGTCTCCTATAGAGTAGATGGCCCCTAGGGTCGTCTCCTATAGAGTAGATGGCCCCTTGGGTCGTCTACTATAGAGTAGATGGCCCCTTGGGTCGTCTACTATAGAGTAGATGGCCCCTTGGGTCGTCTACTATAGAGTAGATGGCCCCTTGGGTCGTCTACTATAGAGTAGATGGCCCCTTGGCTCGTCTACTATAGAGTAGATGGCCCCTTGGCTCGTCTACTATGGAGTAGATGGCCCTTGAGTCGTCTACTATAGAGTAGATGGCCCCTTGGGTCGTCTACTATGGAGGAGGTGGTGGTTGACTCATCTACTATGGAGTAGATGGCCCCTTGGGTTGTCTCCTATAGAGTAGATGGCCCCTTGGGTCTTCTCCTATGGAGTAGATGGCCCGTTGGGTCGTCTACTATAGAGTAGATGGCCCGTTGGGTGGTATACTATAGAGTAGATGGTCCCTTGGGACGTCTACTATGGAGGAGATGGCCCCTTGGGTGGCCCGTTGGGTGGTATACTATAGAGTAGATGGTCCCTTGGGACGTCTACTATAGAGAAGATGTCCCTTTTGGTGGTATACTATGGAGTAGATGGTCAGTTGGGTCGTCTACTATGGAGGAGATGGCCCTTTGGGTCGTCTACTATAGAGTAGATGGCCCCTTGGGTCGTCTACTGTAGAGTAAATGGCCCGTTGGGTCGTCCACTATAGAGTAGATGGCCCGTTGGGTGGTATACTATAGAGTAGATGGTCCCTTGGGTCGTCTGCTATAGAGTAGATGGCCCCTTGGGTCGTCCCCCTCTGTAGCATAGAAAACCTACAGAGTACATAATCAACTTGGATAATGTGATTTGATTTGCTAAGATTTTGAAAAATCATTTTATTGACAGCTCTATTGAATTTTAGTCATTCAATACAATCGCTTACATACCCGTACCCTACTAAAACTTATACTGACCCTTAAAATCAATAGGATTAATTGCAGCAATTTCTGCCACCCTATCCAAAGGCTAGTGCCCACATATACGAATAGCTAACTTGTGACACACCTGTTTTAAAAGGGCTTAGCCACGATGAGGCAACGACAAAATGCTAAACCATGCTAAAATCCCTTAGGCCGGTAGTAATTGGATTGCATTGTACAATTGAGGCATTGTAACCCAGAGTGCAGCCATCAGGTTATGTTTTAACCCAAACGAATGGGGTGATTTCCGTCTGTTTATAAAAACCCATTACAGAAAGACGTGTCTGGTGTTGCTAGGATGGACAAACCTTTGCTGGTGCTGATGAAGAAACTATAAATACTTTGTGACAAACATACCTATGTAATCCACACATAAAAAAATGAATAAATAAACATTTACCCCCAAAGAGGCTAGGGTTCTGTCGCCAAAGAAACATACATCAGGTTCACTGTGGGGGCAAACTTGTCCTTTCCCAAAGATTCCACATAACAGAGAGGAATTGGGAATGCCACTTATATGACGTGGAAACCACAAGTGGTGTCTTGCTGTAGTTTAGAAAAAAAGATTTTGAGACTGTATCTAAAAGTGTCAGAAATTGCCTAATGAAATAGGTAAATTTTAAGAACACATTTTGTTGATTTAGCATTTTTTCTTTAATAAATATTTCTTGCAAGCAATGGAAATAAACAATGAAGGTTGATGGCTTCTCAGTCCTGCTATAATTTGAATTGAAGGTTTAGCGCCACCAGAAGGTGATTTGGCAGCGTGGTTCTACCAGAAGTTATGGTTGATGTAGAGTTATGCAAAAATTATTTACAGTTGTCGGAAATGTTCTGAAGATGTTGTTCTACCTAATAGAGTCAGCTAGGAAATAAATACCAACTGAAGTTATTGGTATACTTCCCCCAATGTGCTTTGGGGGTCTATATGTATATAAAATTTAAATAGAACAACTTCCTGAATTCCTAAGAAATTTGTCCTCCCTCCATTTCAAAGGAAGTAAAATGATTTATTGCAAACGATTGTTGCCAGGTATCCAGCCATCAGGTGAGCTGCTTGGGCTTGTGGTTAAGGGTTGGAATAAAAAGAATAGTTTACTTATCGGTCTTTGGATATGCATTTTTTGCTGTTGTTCCACAAAAAACAACAATTCACTATGAAAGGGTGTTGCTAACTGGGTTAGAATGAGGGCAGGGAATGACTCAACTCCTTTATATTGTTCTCCTTAAACTCAATTTTATTGTTTCCTATTTAGTATTCATTGTTTGTTAAACCTTTAGGGGGAGTTTAGTTCTTGGGGAATACTAAAATAAATGTTGTACTTATACGAGTAATGAATTTGTTCAAAACGATCCTACACTTGAATATAAGGATATTTCTCACTTAAGATAATTTCTTTAATATCAAGTAAATTTTAAGCATAACATATACTTAGTTAACGATAAGAATGGTTTTGGAGCAAAGACACTGTAATCTTTAAATTAAGGAATATAACATATACTTAGTTCAAGGATTAGAAAGTCTTTGTGGCAAATACATCCCAATATTTAAAAGAGATGCATACAGTACTTAAATTAAAGACAATTTTTTTAATATTATGTAAAAATATTGTAAGAATCACGTAAAATTACGAAAATTTCTTTCATATTAAGTAAATTGTCTTTATTTTGTGTATCGCAAAGATTACAACTAGAACGTCTTTGGAGCAAAGACATTTTTAAAACAAAGGCATTTCGTACATAACATTTCCTTCATATTATGTAAATATCTTCGTTGTAAGTATCAAACATCATTAGTTTAAATATTAGACACTTAAAACGAAGACAATTTCATTAAAATTAAGTAAAGTTTTAAGTATCCCAAATCTTTAGTTTATTAATTAGAACATTTTTGTAGCAAACGCACCCTAATCGCTAAAATAAAAACTTTTCAGACCAAAAAATCTAATTTTAAGTATCACGTATCTTAAGTTTAAAGATTATAACGTCTTTCGGGGCAAAAATACCATAATTATTAAAAAAGGACATCTCACAATTAAAATTAGTGTTAAGTTAATTATCTTCATTTTTTCATATATCTTTATTTAAATAAGGACATTTCACACTTAGAATTAAGACAATTTCCTTAATGTTAAGATAATTATCTTAATTTTATATATCGCATATCCGTAATTTAAAGCTCTTTAAGTGCAAAGATATCCCAATATTTAAAATAAGGACATTACACCCTTAAAACTAACCAATTTCCATAATGTTAAGTTAATTATCTTCATTATATATATCGCATATCCGTAGTTTAAATCTCTTTAAGGGCAAAGATATCCCAATATTTAAAATATGGACATTTCACACTTAAAATTAAGACAGTTTCCTTAATATTATGTAAAATGACTTAATTTTAAGTATCACATATTTTTGGATTAAAGATACGTTTTTGGGGCAACGACATTTCAAATATAAAATAAGGATTTTTCGTACTTAGAATTACGACGATTTCTTTAATTATAAGTAGACTGTCTTATTTTTAAGTATCACATATTCTTAGTTTAAATGTAAAGAATACAGTGTTTTTGCAGCCAAAAATCTTAATATTTTAAACATTAATTATTAATTAAAATTAAGAAAATTTTCTTAAATAGTATGTGTAAATATCTTCATTGTAAGTATCACATATCATTAGTTGGTGCAAAACAACATTATAACGTCTTGGGGTGCAAAAACATCTTAATCTTCAAAATAAGGACACATAAAGTAAGAAAATTTCTTTAATATTTAGTAAATTGGCGTCATTTTAAGTATAGCATGTACTATAATCATGCTATACTTAAAATGAGAAGAGAAGTCTATGAAGCAAAGACATTCTGTTCGGTAAAATAAGAACATCTTACGCTTAAAATTAAGACATATTCTTTAAAATTATGTTATTTGTTTCCATTATATATCCTTAGTTCAAAGATAAAAACATCTTTAAGACAAAGACATCCTCTTAAACTATGACTAATTCATTAACATTTAGTAAACTGGCTTCATTTTAAGTATCGCATGTCTTTAATTAAAAGATTCTATGGAGCAAACACATCATAATATTTAAAATAAGAACATTTCGAACCTAAAATTAGGAAAATGTTATAAACATCAAGTAAATCGTATTTGATGTTATCCTTAGTTTAAAGATAAAACATCTTTGGGACAAAGATATCCTAGTAGTAAAAGATAAGGACATTTCACACTTAAAGTTAAGACAATTTCATTAATATGAAGTCAGTTCTCCTTTTCTTAAGTATAACATATCTTTAGTTTAACTTTTTGAATATCTTTGAGCAAAGACATCCTAATATTTAAAAAAAGGAAAATAAATTGACTTTATTCTATGTGTCGTATATTCCAAAAAGATTATAATGTCTTTTGACATCCTTCTCTTTAAACGAAGGATAATGATTAGGATGTCCTCTTTTATGCTTGATGATTAGGATGTCCAATGACATTATACTCTTTTTAGGATATGCGACACTTAGAATATAGTCAATTTATTGTCCTTATTTTAATTATTAGGATGTCTTTGCTCAAAAATATTCTAAAAGTTAAACTAAAGACATCCTCATCCTTAATATAACGAAAATTTCACACTTAAATTTCAGTTATATAATATTAATATATTTAATATTATGTTAATTTCATTTATTTTAAATATCACATATCCTCAGTTTAAAGTTTAGATTAGATTTCAAATAAAATGTATCCTTGTAAATACAAATATTACATGACCGGAAGTGAAGACACCCTGTCATTTGTCTGATGTCAGCTTGACATTAAAACATATCTAAGATCTCGTCGCCGTCTATCAACGCCACTGAAGTACAAGTACGAACATGACGAAAAAACTTCTAGTGACCAAAAAAACCTTATTGTAAATGCAACTATAATTAGCCATTCTAAAAATATATGTAAATGCCCTTAAAGTTGGTCTCGTTGTTTATTTCCCCACTCGGAAATGCCGCTGAAAAAATTTGGAATATGTTTTTCTGCTGCCACCACCTCCTGTCTACTCTTGTGTGCTTCTTAAGATTTCCCCGTAAAACGAAATGTTCTGGGGAAATGTTAAAAGCACGAAAGAAAATATTGTACTGTTCCTTCGCCTTTTTCTTGTAGCCCATTCCAAAAGGTAAACACTTCAGAAGCAAACAAAAATGGAGAGAAGAGACGACTACATAAAAATAGAAAATTGCATGTGGCATGCAACAACATGAAATAGCATGTAGCGGCATAATGCGCCACATTGCTGGCGAAGAAGCCATTGAGGCGCCCGACGTCTAATGGGACGCGGCGGCGTCAGTTGAATTTTATGTTTCTGTTTTATAGTGGATCGTTGTGGATAAGTTCCTCATATTCAGCAACGAAAATTTATGAATTTATTATGGAAATTTGCAGACATAATTATTATGTATATTATAGTACATACATATTAAGGCGTCCCAGTGGGTGAAATGTTGATAAGTATGAAAACATACATACATATGATAAGGTTAAAAAAATAAAATTGAAGTAGAGCTGGGGGAAATAGGGGAATTTCTTTAAATAAATGTGTAATTACTGACAAAGTAATTAAAAAAATAATATATAAATAAATTAAAATAAAAAATAAAATAAAATAAAATAAAATAAAATAAAATAAAATAAAATAAAATAAAATAAAATAAAATAAAATAAAATAAAATAAAATAAAATAAAATAAAATAAAATAAAATAAAATAAAATAAAATAAAATAAAATAAAATAAAATAAAATAAAATAAAATAAAATAAAATAAAATAAAATAAAATAAAATAAAATAAAATAAAATAAAATAAAATAAAATAAAATAAAATAAAATAAAATAAAATAAAATAAAATAAAATAAAATAAAATAAAATAAAATAAAATAAAATAAAATAAAATAAAATAAAATAAAATAAAATAAAATAAAATAAAATAAAATAAAATAAAATAAAATAAAATAAAATAAAATAAAATAAAATAAAATAAAATAAAATAAAATAAAATAAAATAAAATAAAATAAAATAAAATAAAATAAAATAAAATAAAATAAAATAAAATAAAATAAAATAAAATAAAATCTTTGAGCAAAGACATCCTATATAAAATAAAATAAAATAAAATAAAATAAAATAAAATTAAAATAAAATAAAATAAAATAAAATAAAATAAAATAAAATAAAATAAAATAAAATAAAATAAAATAAAATAAAATAAAATAAAATAAAATAAAATAAAATAAAATAAAATAAAATAAAATAAAATAAAATAAAATAAAATAAAATAAAATAAAATAAAATAAAATAAAATAAAATAAAATAAAATAAAATAAAATAAAATAAAATAAAATAAAATAAAATAAAATAAAATAAAATAAAATAAAATAAAATAAAATAAAATAAAATAAAATAAAATAAAATAAAATAAAATAAAATAAAATAAAATAAAATAAAATAAAATAAAATAAAATAAAATAAAATAAAATAAAATAAAATAAAATAAAATAAAATAAAATAAAATAAAATAAAATAAAATAAAATAAAATAAAATAAAATAAAATAAAATAAAATAAAATAAAATAAAATAAAATAAAATAAAATAAAATAAAATAAAATAAAATAAAATAAAATAAAATAAAATAAAATAAAATAAAATAAAATAAAATAAAATAAAATAAAATAAAATAAAATAAAATAAAATAAAATAAAATAAAATAAAATAAAATAAAATAAAATAAAATAAAATAAAATAAAATAAAATAAAATAAAATAAAATAAAATAAAATAAAATAAAATAAAATAAAATAAAATAAAATAAAATAAAATAAAATAAAATAAAATAAAATAAAATAAAATAAAATAAAATAAAATAAAATAAAATAAAATAAAATAAAATAAAATAAAATAAAATAAAATAAAATAAAATAAAATAAAATAAAATAAAATAAAATAAAATAAAATAAAATAAAATAAAATAAAATAAAATAAAATAAAATAAAATAAAATAAAATAAAATAAAATAAAATAAAATAAAATAAAATAATATAAAATAAAATAAAATAAAATAAAATAAAATAAAATAAAATAAAATAAAGTAAAATAAAATAAAATAAAATAAAATAAAATAAAATAAAATAAAATAAAAAAAAAACTAAAAATTATAGAATCCTCTAAATTTCTTTCTCAGACTTGAAAAGAAAATACTAAATCTTTCCTCTTCAAATCCGCTGCTGAAATGACTAATCCTTTCGATTTCAAAAATATGATGACAGTGAAAAATATTTATCAATAATATACGAGTATAATAATATTTTCCAATGTTTTCATAGACTTTTAAATCATTTGGAAATCCAAAGATCATTTGCTGACCACTTTCATATACGTACATATCTACAAATTAACAGCAATTATAATGGCAGTTATTACCGGTTTTATGACTTCAGCGATTATTTTTTTAATTATAAAAAAGAGTGCGATAAATTAAAATGCAAATACTAATAACAATTCATAGCGAATGTTCCAGGAAGGTACAAGTGCAAGTACACCGGGTAAGGGTACTTTGAACGAAATGAATAAAATCACTCCGTTTTGCGTTTTAAAGATTTCACTTTCTCTCAATCAGTAGAACAAAGACATACTATACTATATTCAACTTTTTTTAAATGCAGCAATTTTGCAACCGACAAAGTATGCACAAATTCATTTATTTATTTTTTTCGAAAAGATTATTATAAATAATTGCTATCATTTGTTTGTAGTTTTAAATGACGCGTGTCCCGGGACACTTTTATTTTGTCTGTTTTATTATTAATTTGTTTTTGTTTTGTTTTTTTTTTTTCATTCTGGAAATTTAATCGCTTTATGGTTTGTTATGGAGCTGGTCAGTCAACACAGTCTAAATTTTCTAATTTTATAACTTTCGGTTATCTTTGATAAAATATTGAAAACAAAATAATGCAAATAAATGTTTATGTGTCTGTGGTCACATATAACAAAAAAATTATACAAATATCAAAAACACGATTAAATAGTACTTTACTATGTAGTAGTATGTAATTGCTATGGTAAACAAATTAGGGGTATTCACTTAATAAATAACCTAACATAAATTTGAACGCTGTCAAAAAATTTTCTGTTTAAGACTAATTAATAACCAAATTTGTATATTTTTTTATATTTTCTTCAGTGTCTTCAACTATGTATGTGTTACCTTTACTTAAAAATTGGCTGCCGCAATGACAACGACGTCATAACTATAGAATAATTGACATACCTGCAATGAGAAATAGAGAAAAAGAAAAGATTAGCAAATTATTTAGTTATTAAATTAATTAACATGACGTTAAATAAGCTAAATATCACACATATAATGAAAACATTGCTAATTAGTAGAAAACATTAAAATACGCGCAAACTGAGAAAACAAATGTCGAAGCACAAAGACATTTTCAAACAATTGTCGTCATAGAAAAATAAACAATTACCGCAAAGGAGGTAGACAATTTGCAAAGAAATGAGAAGAAATTATTCAAGTGAAAATTTTCAAATGTCAGCATCATCACTATCAACATCAGCTGTTGTTGACAAGTGTAAAAAACAATGGAGGAGCAAATGACCAGCTGCTTTTGGCGGGATAACAATGGCAAGTTATTTGAAAAGTATTTCACAAATTTCATTTAATTTTAAATTTTAATTTAATTTTTAATCTTAATTTTTAATTTTTAATTTTTAATTTTTAATTTTTAATTTTTAATTTTTAATTTTTAATTTTTAATTTTTAATTTTTAATTTTTAATTTTTAATTTTTAATTTTTAATTTTTAATTTTTAATTTTTAATTTTTAATTTTTAATTTTTAATTTTTAATTTTTAATTTTTAATTTTTAATTTTTAATTTTTAATTTTTAATTTTTAATTTTTAATTTTTAATTTTTAATTTTTAATTTTTAATTTTTAATTTTTAATTTTTAATTTTTAATTTTTAATTTTTAATTTTTAATTTTTAATTTTTAATTTTTAATTTTTAATTTTTAATTTTTAATTTTTAATTTTTAATTTTTAATTTTTAATTTTTAATTTTTAATTTTTAATTTTTAATTTTTAATTTTTAATTTTTAATTTTTAATTTTTAATTTTTAATTTTTAATTTTTAATTTTTAATTTTTAATTTTTAATTTTTAATTTTTAATTTTTAATTTTTAATTTTTAATTTTTAATTTTTAATTTTTAATTTTTAATTTTTAATTTTTAATTTTTAATTTTTAATTTTTAATTTTTAATTTTTAATTTTTAATTTTTAATTTTTAATTTTTAATTTTTAATTTTTAATTTTTAATTTTTAATTTTTAATTTTTAATTTTTAATTTTTAATTTTTAATTTTTAATTTTTAATTTTTAATTTTTAATTTTTAATTTTTAATTTTTAATTTTTAATTTTTAATTTTTAATT